>SNQJ01S0109179.1:20905-35929 GCA_010110895.2 Picea sitchensis
TATAATAAGGAAGTTTTGTTGGGTTTTCTTCCCCTAGAGGGTTTCCCAGGATAAATGTTGTGTCTCTTGTGATTGTGTATTTCTCAGTGATCTTGTCTTATGTTGTTGTTATCTATTGAAATGCAAAGAACTATAATAATGACTTAAACATTAACACTGATGTCTAGCATGGTAGAAACTGTCTGAATACCCATCATTAATGTATACCATTGACAGACACGAGGGAATCCATCGATGATGATGATGGAACCCAAGATACCTAGTACAATCTACAAAGTGTGAATAAAGGATTTGACATCAAACACTCATATATTCATTCTACATGAGCCAATGATATAAACCAACTATCGAAATGCATGGAGACCTTCCACTGATGTCTACAAGTCCCATGGTACTAATGGGTTTCTATATTTCAATCCTGGAGAATGAGTTGTATTCAATAGGGTGAAATCTGTCACAGGAGGGCCTTGATGTATCCCCCATCATTTGACACGAAACATGAAAATATAGATGTTGTGAAGATAATAATAATAGATCACAACTAACACAGGTATGGCTAGGATAAACAAGTTGAAAGGAACTGCAAGTGGCCAATGCATGTAAACTTACCTTGAACAAATATGCACAAAAAATAACTTGACTCTGCAACATTAACTCAAATGAATAACATAATAAATGGTCATGGACCTATGAGTGGAACGTGTCACAATGATGAAAATGGTGGTCAATGAGAGAGAATGGATGACCCGACTGTTGTATGTGATGATAGAATAGGTGCCTTGTGAAAGGGAGACTCAAAGTAGTGATAGATGCCAGACAATCAAGATAACAAGACAAAAAAACCCTCTAAAAATTCCCCACCATGATTGGTGAGTACCTCATTCTAGTTTTACGAGCTGGAGGAGGATAACATATGATCGATATGGGTCATCTAGCGATGAGTCCCTCAACATATTATTAACAAAATTCAGGAAGGAGGGGTTCGTTCCCATGTGTGGGTCCTTCGATGTAAATTTTAACGATTCCAAAGAAGGTAAACTCAATGGCCTTTTCATGTTTAGAGAGTTTGAAAAGGTCGTAAAGAAAACTCCATAAGGAAATTTTTCATAAAATTAGTTTCTGGAGTCCGAAAAAGTATAAAACGATACCTAGGAGAAATATCCTAACCAAGATGGCTTGGGTGTTCCTTTTTCGTAAGTAGACTGGTGAGACCAAAAAAGGGATAAACTATCACTCAACAGACGTGCTTTCTAATTGACTTTAACGAGAATGAAATACAACAAGATCGCTCGACAATCTTTTCATTTTTTAACGAGTTAGAAAAGAGCTTAAATAGTTCTCCATGACGAGGTCCTTTTTCATAAGTAGTTTGGTTGGCTAGAAAAAGGGATAAACGTATACCAGGTGGACATCTTTTCAAATCCATAGAACGAGTGTGAAAAGAAAAGCATACCTGGTGATCTTTTCTTTTTTAAGGAGTCTAAAAAGATCTTAAAGAAAACTCCGTAGAATGGTTCCATAGTTTATATTGACATTGTTCCTGACAAAAATGGATTAGTATGTGGTTCCAAGAGCAAGAATAAAGAAAAATGTCCAAAAAATGAAGCAAATGAGCTAGTTCTAGTGTGAAAAGGGTTAAAATGAAGCTACATATAGAGTAAAAAGGGAGTTTTTTACCTCATTTTAACTATTTACCTTTGTGAAAACTTGAAGAGCCCTTTTCTTGCCAAATTTGGAGTGGCGATTGTGGAGCTTGGAGACATGGATCTTGCATCCTCCAGTCACCAGGTAAGAGGTTGGATCCCAACTTAGAAAAGACATTTTTTCAATTTTGCATTTCATTCAATTTTTTGTTTGTGGAAAGCCACAAATTTTTTGAGAGTGCACAGTCGCCCCTGGGCTTCTTGCGCGGGGCGACTGAATAGTTTGGTTTCTTTGTGTTGTCCAGAATAGTGCGACTAATCGCACCAAGGATATAAAGGAGGAGAAACCAATCAACATGGTCACTATTGGTCACTCCCAGGATATAGCCTAGGGGAGACCAATCAAGTTGATTGTTTTGTGTACCAAAGAGGGGTGTGACCGAGTGTAGTTTTTCCATTTTTTCAAAATGATTCATGAATTCGCATTTATGATTGGGTTCTAATAGTATTTTTTGGTGTCTTTGTTAGGTTTGGGAACGATGTTGGAGTGGAGGGAACATGAGCATGAGATAAATGAAAACGTTACTATGGATGATCCTCCCACTCTTGATGCTTTGCGAAATTGTGGGTTGTTAGAGTGGGATGATCCTCCCACTCTTGATGTCAAAGAATGTGGGCCCAACTAACAATGTTATAGATGTTGGTAAATATGTGGGATCATTGTACAGGACCAAGTGTTGACATTAGAAATGGAAGATATCTACTTCCTAATAGGATTGTTGTGTCATGGTGCGACAGTGGTACTAGTAGGTGGCAGAAGGGAGAGCGTAGAGCACATATATGATTATGTCACACGTTATTGTCACCCCAGGATGCATAAGAGAAACAATAAGATTCCAATTGGTTGGGTGATGGACCTCACTTTATGCATTGTCCTGTTTATTATTACACGGGTGGCAAGAAGTATCAGGCCTCACTTGGCTTCAAGGAGCTAGGTGTATTATGTAGTGATGTGTTTATCTCCCATGGTGTATAACTGGTGTGCATCAGTTATGGCAAATACGAAGGATCAATTGACCAAATGCAAGTTGGGACGCCAGAAACAATTTTTCTTTGGGTATATGTTGTTATATTTCTTCTCTGAGTGGGTGCCTACATAGTGTCCATGGGATATAGTACCAGAGGTTGGGATCAGGGATCCAAAAATGAAAAACATCGACAGATCTACTTTCACGACTAGGGACGGGGGAACACAATTTCAGTTTGATGCCAAATTTTTTCAATGGTGGGACCGATAGATAATGGTGGTGGATGATTATGCGTATCATGGCACTAACTATCATGATGATCCCAATATGGTTCTCTCCGAGGGGGAAGGGTTCAACAATGATCTTGGTAAGGAAGATAAATTTACACTATTTTTGGTATTTTTTATGTTTTTGTGATTTTGTTATATATAGATGTTTTTTTGTGTGTAGCATAACAAATTGTTTTTTATGTGTATATTGTGCACCAGTGTGTCTGTTAGGCATGTCTCCATTGCATAGGTGAGGATAGAAACTAGGTGTTGGCAGAGAACAACACTGTAGAGGAGCTGATGCAGAGCTATTAGAGAACCTTGAGGAAAATCTTGAGCACTTGACTGTTGGGATTCTAGTGCCACATGTGAATGACATTCCTCTATGTATGCAGATGAATGTAGTGGGTGTGGGGATTCAATTTGGGCACCTTCTGTGGAAGGTAGAGAGATATATGATTTTCTATAATGACTATAGGTCCCCTCGTAATAACTAGTGTTGTTCTAGGTTGATGGAATTTGATGCATATATGTTTTGTGGATGTATGGGTGGATAGCCAAATTTTCTTATGTTATACTGGTTTTGGATGTTTTTTTAACACACCTTGTATATATATATGGACATATTTCTTTGTTATTTCTTCTTATGTATATGTGATGAATGATGTGTATAATGATTTATATAGTGAATGTTGAATGTGATGTTTTTTAATGAAGTAGATTCCAATTCAATATGAAATTTGCTAGGGAGTCGGCTAAAGAATTGAATTTTATTGGTATATGTTCATAGGAGATAAAATGAAATAGTTGTTCCAAGAGTCATACCCTCAAATATTTCTGAGAAAGGATAGGGTGTCGAATAGAATAAGTCTATTTGAGTTGTGAAACGAAAAGTTCAGAATCTAGATGCATGATCAAGTGGTGTATGCCCAAAGTGGTTTCTTTGGTGGGAAGTTCAATAATGACATTGTATTCAACAACATTTTTTTTTGCAGGGATGATATATATTCCTCCAAAACTTACTACGTTGTTGGTTTGCGAAATGATTACCCAGGCAACATAAGTGATATTCCGAGAGGTACGACTAACTCCATCCACATTTCCAAAATAGGGTGAGGGAAATGAGACATATGCAACTAAAGCATTAAGCAGGATAAGCATATTGACAAATAATATCACACAAAGGGGAAAAAAATCAACCATAGCACACTATAGTACATATGGTACATAAGCACTAGCTAGCGCAAGGCTTATGCATAGTACTTTTTCAAGTAGAGCGCATTGCGGGGCTCCGATAATGGCTTACCTTGATAATGTGCTAGCTCATAGGCTCCACTTTTAAGAACTCATTTAATTATATAGGGTTCATCCCATAAGGGTTTGAACTTACTCGCTCCTAACTTGTCACAGTCTTGGTCGTAGACCAAAATTAAATCGCCTTATGAGAAGGGTCGAGGGCATATTTTCTGATCATATTGGGTTTTAACACGCTTTTAGTGAGAATCATTGGCCATGTTGGCTTCTCAACGTTGCTCATCAATGTGGGATAAATATAGAAGTTTTTCTTCCTCGACGAAAGTGTCAGGAAATATTTTGATAGATAGCTTGAGGGAAGGGATATTGCATTCGATGGGAAAAACTGCCTCCAAGCCATAAACGAGTTGGAAGGGTGTGAAACTGGTGGCAGTTTTGGCAGAGGTTTGGTATTCCCATAAGGCCAAGAATAACATTAAATTCCATTTTTTTTTATGTTTTCCTATCATCCCTTGGAGCATTGTTTTGAGTACCTTGTTGATGGACTCGATTTGGCCATTTTCTTGAGGATAATAGGGAGATGAGTGTTCTTGGTTAAAATACAATAGAGTAGACAATTTCATCATCATACTATTGCAAAAATGTGATCCATGATCAGCCACAATATATTTAGGCACACCAAAATGTGTGATGATATAATTGAATACGAACAATGTGGTAGTCTTGGCATCGTTAGAAAAGGTAGGCATGGCTTTTGCTAACTTTGTGAAATAATGAATGGCCACAATAATGTAATTATGACCGGTGGTAGAAGGGGGTTTTCATGTAGTGAAATTGATTCCCCATTTAGTGAACATGCCAACTGCGACAATTGGATGTAAAGGAGCAGGGTGAGCATGCATTTTTTTAGAAAAAAGTTGACAGGGGCGGAATTTTTGAACCGCATTTATACAATATTTAAAAATTGTGGGCTAAAACTATCTTGCACGTAAGATCTTCTGGGTAGTGTCTAACCTAGAAAAATGGCCACCACATGCTCTAGAGTGGCAATCATTGAGTGTTAGAAAAATATGACCGCGGAGCAATAAAATAAAACAAATGTGGATGTAAAACACAAAAGATACACAATACAATAGAGACACAGATATACGTGGTTCACCTAGTCTTGGATACGTCCACCAGAGAAATTTCTAGGTCCTTCCTTTTTATTATCTAGAAAAATGAATGGGTACAACCTATATAACACCAGTTGTAACTTCATCTTATTTCTCTCATAGTCTCCTCTCTCAGAATACATCCAATACAGTACCCAACCGTAATACAAATGGCCTCATACAAAAGAGGGTTTCCTTCTAGGGAAAAACAAAACCCTAACATAATCTCTACTCTCATATCTATGAATTAATGATGAACGGACAAGATTGACTATGAAATTACAATATACATTTACAAGTCAATTTTTCCTTTGAGGGCTTCACCCCCGAACCCCCATTGAGGGACGCTAACCCCATACCCCAACCGGGAGATGAGCCCCCCAGACCCTGCAGGGGGGGAAATCCCCCTCTGCAACCCCTCCATGTGGAGGGATGTACAATATTCATGAGGTATAAACATGACTGAAAACAAAGACATTTGAATTAGGAAGATAATCAAGCTCCACAACCAACAATCTCCCACTTGGAGACTAATCACAATAACTCCACTGTTGTTTTACCTACTGGAATATACTCCACCTTTGATCCAGGTGTATATTGGTGGCCACCCACCTATTCCACTTGGACCCCCACCATTGTTTCTTTTAGTTTTTTTAGTTTCCTTAATTGTAGTACAATTTACTATTTTTGGCAGTTTTTCGGGTCCTAAACTTCCGAAGCCGTTTTGAGGCCCTAAACAATGTTTTTTGGGCATGAAAGCTCTGAAAAATATGAGTCTGTTCAAGACTTGATATTCATTGTCAACAGTGTAGTCCTTGGATAGATCTTTCTAGCAATGTATCATGTGCGTCAAACAGAGATAGTATGCCAAAGTTACTACCCCGAGAAATTGAGGTACTAATTTACCCTGACGAGGCCCATATTGTGGTGTTTCATCTCCTAGGATTAGGTTTTTGGATGTTTAGGGTTTCCATTGTTTCTCAATAATGTATAGGCCTTCGAGAGTCATCGTAACACATATTTCAGAGGCCTGTAGCCACCACATCTCTTCTTAGAGATAAGCTACCAACGCCCTAGCTAGTTTATTTCCATTCTGTCTGTAAACAAGTTTTAATTCTTTGATATTAATGAAATGAAGTGTTATTTCTGTTGCAACTTTGTATTCATGGTTATTTGTGTATTTTTTTGTATTCCTGCATAAATTTAGATCAGTGGTATCAGAGCAGTCTGCTCTTTCTCGATCCTTCTTTGCATGTCCCCAACGAGGTTGGGGTATAAGGAGTTAGGGCTCGATCTAGTTGAACCTTTGCAAGATCAGCCTCACAAACCCCGATGATCACCCATGGGGGAAGAAAATAAAGATGAGGGAGTAGGATATCCTATCAAAATATTTCTCGAGGAGGCCCTTAAAAAACAAAGGAATGCAATGATGGATAACTTTGCCTAGATCCTTCAACGATTGCCCACTGGCAGTGCATCTGCATCCAGCAGCCACTCTAGAGGTGCAACTCCTTTTAAGGTACAAGTAAAATTTGGCATTCCCATATTTGATGGCCAAATAGATGCAAACGCCATAGATATATGGTTGAATCTATATGAAAGATATTTCTAGGTTCATGACTTTTCCGACTGGGAGAAGATTATTTTTTCACTGCTCAAAGTTGCCCCCCATGTCAAGGACTGGTGGGAAACCTATTGTGAGAAAAAGGACGAGGAGGAACCCTCTATGTTCTTGGCTGTACCCACTTGGAATTATTTCTGAGATTCCATCAAGGAACAATATTATCCCGTGGGGAGCTATGAGGACAAGTACATACAATGGACTACACTGTGTTGGTCACTATAATTGCTTAATTGAATTCAAACAACCAAGTGAAACATAAATTATCAACCCAGGGAAGTATTTTTATTTTAAAGATAACCATGCACTATATATGCTCAATTCCCCCCGTCTCTGGCTAACAAACTTGCAGCAGTAAATGAAATCTACAGAGGAAAGGATGTTTTGTTTCCTTCCTGTCTGAGCAGGAACCCTTAACCTAATCTCTGGCTAGCACACTTGCAGCGGTAAAGGAAATCTACAGAGGAAAGGATTTTTTGATTCCTTCCTGTCTGAGTAGGAACCCTTAACCTAATCTCTGGCTAGCACACTTGCAGCAGTAAAGGAAATCTACAGAAGAAAGGATGTTCTAATTCCGTCTTGTCTGAGCAGGAACCCTTAACCCAATCTCTGGATAACACACCTGCAACAGTAAGGGAAATCTACAGAAGAAAGGATGTTCTGATTCCTTCCTGTCTGAGCAGGAACCCTTAACCCAATCTCTGGCTAACACACCTGCAGCAGTAAAGGAAATCTACATAAGAAAGGATGTTCTGATTCCTTCCTGTCTGAGTAGGAACCCTTAACCCAATCTCTGGTTAACACACCTGCAGCAGTAAAGGAAATATACCGAAGAAAGGATGTTATGATTCCTTCCTGTCTGAGCAGGAACCCTTAACCCAATCTCTGGCTAACCTCATAAAATCATCACACAATATTGCTGATAAACAGAATTACGAAATTCAAATAAACTAAGACAGAGTTCAATGTTTCAGCAAAACGGAATTCATTAACAGTAGTGTTTTAGCATATGAAAATCAAACACACATAAACAGAGAACACACTCTACAACTAACGGGTGAATCTTGTGAAGAAGGTGGGCCCTCCCTTCTCACAAGATTCCCCTGGAACGGGAAAGCTAGAAGGAAATAATCAAAGCAGTCTTCTATTCATTAAAATGTCGTGTTACAGTCTGAGAAATGAAGCATACGTCCCTCCCTCTAAAGCTTTTCAATACCAAAAACTTCTCTGCTCGACTGAAGAATTCCCCTTATTTAAAGAGGGAATCTCCTCGATGCAATATATCTAAAAATTGCAATGTATATTTTAGTCGGATCTTCTTTCTAAACGAGAGCAGGATGTCCTGGTCTCACGCAACAGAAATGCTATTACAGGAGCTGGATGAGGTATTGTTGTTACAACTGGAGTAATAGATTCTTCTCGTAGTTGTCGATGTTGTTTCAGCTTCGCAATTCACGGGCTGTTTCAGCCACGTGAATTGCACTCTTGACTGTGTCGGCCTTGACCGCTAACTGTAACGGCTTCCTTGTGTTTCAGCATCGTTGGTTCTGGCGGTCTCCTCTGTGTTTTAGCAATTGCAGCTCTAAACTTCGTAGCAGCTCTGCGTCTCAGTCTCTGCGACTCCGGACTGTATGACAGTTCTGTGTTGCAGCATCAGGGGCCTCGGACTGTGTTTCAGCAACAGGGACCTCAGACTGTGTTTCAGCAACAGAGACCTCGGTCTGTGTAATCAGCTCTGTGTTTCAGCATCTGCGACCTGGCCTGGACTTTGGACTGTGTAACAATGTTTTAGCATCTGCGTCCTGGACTGTGTTTCAGCAACAGGCTTTGAATGCTATTCTGCAGTCTAATCAATGGTTAAGTACAAAAGTGATGTAAAATATTATGCAAAACAGATTAAGCATATAGTAATGAGAAAGGACGTTGTATACCTTGGAATGATAAGGTGAAGTGATATTATGAGTCTAGATACAAGTGATGAAGGGTATAATAATGGCAAAAAGTATGGGAAAAAAGGTACATTGTGTGGTCCTAACATCCCCCCCAGCTCAAGGTGTTGCATGTCCTCAGGAAACTCACTCTGAATCAGAGTCTTGATACCGGCTCTGATCGTGTAAATTACTTAAGCAGTATCTCTTGGAGGTGCTGTCTGTTGGGGTTCTGAACCCTTGGACCTGTTGCAGTTTTTTCCATGCTGCTGTCTCTGCCTTTTGAGGCAACTTATAACTGACTTGATATGTTTCTATTGGCAGCCAGAGGATGGGAAAGTAAAATTTGTACCCTATCCATTTTTCGGCACAATGTCTAACACACTGGATGTAGCTGGGTATCCTTGAAATTGCTGCTTCTAAGTTGGCTGGACCAAAAGGATTGTGCTGTTGTCTTTTTTCTGTGGATTGCTGCCAAAACAGGTTGTTGGCCTGGAGGGCAGGAATCTCTATGGCACTAATGCTTTGCTGACATTCTTGGAGCACTATTGACTATAGTTGTTGAACATGCTCAGTCACCCCTGGTTTCTTTAAGACCTCATAATATTCTGAAATGAATTTGGCTGCCCTCTGTGGTTCTGGTCTAATCCAGAGGAGTTTATTGTCCTCATTGTGCTTGGCAGCCAAAAAGTCACTCTGCCACAAAATTTGATTATGAAGAAAAAAAGTGAATGCTCGAAGTTGAACATCTCCAACAAGAGGATTTATATTGAGCAGCCTATTTTCGGGAATAGCCTCATTATGGAAGTATGCTTCACATAAGAGGTGTTTATCCCTGGTGGAGGCTGCTAGAAAGGTCTTGACAAAATCTATTGGTTGTATTACTTCATGGGATTTTCCTTCTATAATTGATTTAATTTGGAACCATGTGAGTCTCTCTATGAGAAATAAAGAATAGTTACAAGATGGTTTCCTTGTGGCCATTAGTGTCTGCATCAAATCAAAGATCAGGACCAGTCTACCTTTTAAATCTTTGTTCTTCTTCTTGAGTTCATGAACTTCCTGGCGTGTCAAGTCCAATGCTTCCCAATTTGAGAAGGTGTGATTCATCCAGGTTTGCTTGTGTACTTGCAGATGTTGGGCCTGTGTCTCAGCATACTCCTTCTTCCACTTTTGTATCTCTGCATGCTCATCCCACAGCTGAGTTTGTGTTTCAGCATCTGAAGTAGTGGGATTAGGTAGGGTTTGAGTGGACTATTCCCTGGAAGTGGAGAGATTGATTTGACTGGGAAGTGTAACGTCCTCCATGGGCACTGTTTACACAGCCTTGTTGACAACGGGAGGGACTTATTTCTTAATCCTGGAAGGGCCTGCTGGTTCTTGTGTTGCAGCAGGTTCAGTCTTGATTTTGCTAGGGCCTGCTGGTTCTTGTGTTGCAGCAGGTTCGGTTTTCAGCTTGGTGGAACCTACTGGTTATTGTGTTGCAGCCGGTTCAATCTTGACTTCAAAAGGGGAAGGAGGAGGGACTGCTCCTCGTACTGGAACTTGAACCACCTTATACCCTACCTGATAATAAATATCTCCACATTGGCAGCACATATATTCCTTGCATATGCTTTCCGAAGTTTGCTCTGCCAGGGTTGCTATACGGCTTGAAGTGTATGAATTGAGTTCTTTTTCGTATGCTTCCTTGGCTCTAGCCAGTTCCAGCTTATATGCTTCCAGTTATGTTTTTATAAATTCATTTTCCTACAAGACAGATGCCATTGTTGCCTCTGGTTGTTGGGAAGGAGCAACATAAATGCTAGCTGATGCTTTTGTTTCAGCTTCTTGGTGAAGAAACAGCAGTGTTTCAGCACCTTCAACCTCTAATTCCTGTATATCGATTTCAATATCAGTGGGTGGTTCTTGTGTTTCAGCCACTGAATGGGTGGCTGATTTTTCAGCTGCTTTGCTTGATGAGGGTGGTGTTGCAGCATCCTGGGCCTATGATTCCCGAAATTCAATTTCAATATCAGTGACTGGTTCTTGTGTTTCAGCCACTGAATGGGTGGCTGATTTTGTAGCTGCTTTGCTTGATGAGGGTGGTGTTGCAGCGTCCTGGGCCTGTGATTCCTGAAATTCAATTTCAATATCAGTGACTGGTTCTTGTGTTTCAGCCACTGAATGGGTAGCTGGTTGTGTTTCAGCTACTTTATTGGAAACAAATGATGTCTGGGCGTCTGATTCCTGTAACTCAACTTCAAAGTCAGCGGCTGGTTCTTGTGTTTCAGCCGTAGCTGTTTTCTGTGTTTCAGCTATGGCTGGTTCTTGTGTTTCAGCCACTGAGTGGGTAACTGGTTCTTGTGTTTCAGCTACCCTGTGTGAGAGAGATGGTGTTACAGTATCAGGGGCGTCTGGTTCTTGTGTTGCAGCGCCCGTGGTTGGAATAGGTAAAGATCCCGGGATTGGGGAGGTTAAAGGTTTATGGGGTATGAGTCGAATTGGTGGGGCATCTAGGGTAGTGGCCACAAAGGGTGGCCGTGTTGAGCTTCTTGTTCGCTTTTTCCTGAAGAAGGGTGGAAAGAGGGGGGTTTGCTTCCGTTTTCAGGAAGGTCGTTCTTCAATGATGGGGCAGGAGGGATTATCCGGTTCAGAGTCATCGATTAGAATGTGAAGGGCGGAAGTGGAAGACTCTGGTGCGGTATGTGACGATTCAGGTATGGTAGGGGGACTGGTTGGTCTTGTGGGCGGGCTATGGGGTATTTCGGGGGAGACTGGGGGGTTTTGTTGTTGCTGCTCCTCAGGAATTTCAGGGGCTTCAACAGCTGGTGCAGGGTTTATGAGTGGATTATTTAATGGATGGTTTTGCTGAGCAAAACCCTTATTGATGAGTAATTGAGAAAGACGGTGGTGGGTGAGTGATAGGGTTGGATATTTTGCCTTTCGACAGTAATGTGTCATATTCTTTAAACAAACCAGCAAATAATAGGGAATATTGACCCATCTATTATGCCTTAAATGAGAAAGCAAAAGGAATTCGTGCTGATAGAACACCTGATAGCGGCCTTCACAGGTCAGGTAGTGCTTGATTAATCTAGCGACCTCCGACCACGGGGGTGGTAGTGAACTGAGCTGAACACCCCTGCCTTTTAATTTAATGCGTTCCTCGGGCAGGAAGAAATTCTGCTGAACGGTCCCAATGATGTGTTTTCTGCTGAACGTACGATTACTATCCATGGGGAGGCCTGAGACTTCTGCTATGTCTTCCTCTGTGACTGATATTCGCACCCCTTCAATGACAGAATAGTCCTCCTAAAGATTTTGAGCGAATTGTAGGACTTGTTGTTCGTTGTATCCTTGAAGTCTGCGGAAGTAATTGAGCCACCCTACCTGCTGGAATATTTCATACGCTGTTGGGTAGTGTTCCAGCAGCGCCTTGGTGGGGGCTCATTTCATACGATAGATCCTCCCATGGCTTCCGGCTTGGTAATTTACAGCGTCAAGAGTTCATGTATCAGCTTCTGCAGAGTGAGTTTTCCGAGCGACGTTATGCAGGAATAGTAGTTAAATGTGTGAAAGGGTGGTGTATTAGGGGTGGCGGTGGTGAAATCGGGTGTAATGATGGTATATGTATTTGATGTGTACTTCCCCTCCCGTCTGCTGCAGTTAGTACTGATTGTACTTGAATGGCCATAATGACATCGAATCTTTCCCATTACTATAGCCTAACTGAATTACATAAACTTTACATACCTTAGCCTTACCATTTGATTCGTGCTGCGAACAATATATCGTGCCTGTTAGTGATAGTCCTGTGGCAGCATTTTTTGAATTGAATTGTGTCGAGGATTTGCTATCTAGAAGATCGAACGATAAAAGCTTGCTAACGGACGATGGTGAAAGACTGGTGTCTCGGCAACAATGAAAGATGAAACAAGTGTTGTGGGTGAAGAACTGCTAAGCAATGGTGTTCCAGCATCCGAAGAAAGTCAAAGTGCGGGACATGGTGTTTCAGCATTGGGAAAAATGATGGAGAGTTGCTGGCGAGGGTGTTTCAGCAACAGGAAGAAAATGAAAGGTTGCTGATAATGGTGTTTCAGCAAAAGAAGGGAGAAAGTCGAAACAAGTGCTGGATGGAGTTGTTTCGGCAATGAAAATAGTGAGGAAATGGCGGGCTGGAGTGTTTTGGGAGTGGGAAGAAATGAAAAATGTTGAACAGTGGCGTTTCAGCATCGGAAAAATGATGAAAGGTTGTTGGTAACAGTGTTTCAGCAACGGAAGGGAGAAAATGAAAAGTTGTTGGTAATGGTGTTTCAGCAACAGAAGGGAAAAAGGTGAAACATGTGTTGGGCGGAGTTGTTTCGGCAATGAAAATAGTGAGGAAATGGCGGACTGGAATGTTTTGGGAATGGGAAGATATGAAAAGCGTTGAACAGTGGTGTTTCAGCATCGGGAAGAAAGTCACCAGTGTTCATCAACGATGTTTCAGCATCGTGAAAATCAGCAGTGCTGCATAGCGGTGTTTCAGCATCATGAAAATCAGCAGTGCTGCACAGCGGTGTTTCGGCATCGTGAAGGCTTGCCTCTTTGAAGAAAAATCGGCCTCTCCTGTGCTTTGATCAGGATCCTGCAAAAATCGACTGTAGGACGATATTTCTTGACAGGGATTATTAGTAAATGAAATCTAATCTAATCTAATTTAATACTAAAGGAAATCTTAAAAGAATTAATTTTTACTAGGGGTAGAAACCCCCTCAACGAAAAGAAAATGAGCATATGCCATGCATGTGGCCTTAAAATCTTCTTTGGAAATAGATCACTAGTACAAACGGATCTAATGACCATTTACAAGTAACGGAGTTCTAGAGTCATCGATTGTAGGGAGCCTTACTGTTCCATTGGGAAAAACTGTATCTACTTTGTAAGGTCCAAGCCATCTTGTACGCAGTTTCCCTTGAAATTCTTTGAACCGGGAATCATACAGTAGGGCCCAATTACCTTTTTGGAACTGCTTATTCTTGATATTTTTTTCATGCCATTGTAATCTTTGCTGTTGAATTATAGTTGTTTGCTGAATGGCATCTAGTCTTTTCTCCTCTAGTTCATTAAGCTGTTGCAACCTGGTTGTTTGTGCATCGGTTAGATCAAGGTTGACATCTAAAGCAGTCCTTAAGGTTTTTATCTCAAATTCCACAGGAAAAACAACACTCTTTCCATAAACTAATTCATAGGGAGAAAATCCTATAGTATTTCTCCAGGTAGTTCTGTAGGCCCACAGTGCTTCAAGGAGCCTATAGGACCAATCCTTCCTACTTTCCTTCACTGTTTTTGTGAGAATGGCTTCTATAACTTTGTTTGTGCTTTCCACCTGTCCATTGGCTTGAGGGTGGTATGGTGTAGTCATTCTCTACTGAATATGATGTTTCTGAAGGGTGGCTTTGAACCCATGAGAGTTGAAAGGAGGTCCTCCATCTGTAACTAGTTGTCTGGGCATTCCAAATCTGGTGAAGATGTCTTTAAATAAGAAATCTATAACTGCTTCTTCAGTTTCTCTTTGAAGTGCCTTGGCTTCCACCCATTTGGTCATGTAGTCTATGCAGACTAGTATGTAAACTTTTTGATTGGACGGAGGGTTGATGGGTCCTATGAAGTCTAAGGCCCATATTTCAAATGGTTCAAGTACTACCTGGGGGTTTAATGGCATTTCATCTCTATGATTAGGTTGGCCTACTCTTTGGCAGTTATCACAAGCCTTGACATATTTCTTTGCATCTTTAAAGAGTGAGGGCCAATAGTACCCCATCCTTAGAATTTTGTGTGTTTTTCTTTTGTCAGCAAAATGCCCTCCACAGGGGCCATCATGACAAGCTTTCAATAGATCATACACCTCATCTTCTCTAATACACCTTCGAATTTCTTGATCAGATCCTGTATGAAAAAGGTACCCATTTATCCAACTATACCGAGAAATTTGATGAATAATACTTTTCTTCTCTCGATAGGATAGATGTGATGGTAACTTCCCTGCAACCAAGTAGTTAGCAATATCTGCATACCAAGGTGAGTGAGCAGAAACTGCAAATAAATATTCATCAGGAAAGGAATCATCTACTGGGGTATCATCATCAGGTGTCAATCGAGAAAG
>SNQJ01S0109181.1:0-27197 GCA_010110895.2 Picea sitchensis
TGGTTTGTACACATATTGGTCTGATCACCATACAATTGGTATTGCACTTGAATTATAAAATATACATCAAACATATTGCAAAATCATATTTCTATGCTTCAAATCATATCTATGTATCTTGTTGCAGAAAATCGAGATATCCAACTTCTTAGTTTTGGCTGGTTTGTAATTGATTTTGGGCACATATTTTTTTTACAAAAAAAAAATTATATATACACAATCATGGATGGACAAAAAAAACAAAAAAAGGTACATTATTTTAACACTATATGTTACTCTATTCCTTTTATTCTTTTTATTTAGTCTATGTACATATTACTTTCTTTTTTCTTTACATGTCAACTTATGTTCATGTCCATTTTGTTTTGTAGTTTTTTTCATAGAAACAAACAGGAAAAATAGACACGGCAAAGAAATCTTAACCAAAATTGTAGAAGAATCCATGAAAATGTGCATATTTTTACCCGTGTTCCATATCCAATAGTTTTTCATTTACTCTGTTTATATTTGTTGCATTTGTTTACAGCTCTGTTTTTTTTCTACTTGGATACTCCATATCTTCCTATACATTAACTTGTCTTTGTGTCAATTCTGTTTTTCTGTGCTGCTATCTTGAAATAAATAAATTTGTACTCCATCATTTTTTTCATGTGTTCCTACATAGAAGCTTGCTTCCATGTCCATTTTATTCTTTGTATTGCTACATTGAAACAATAAAACAGTAATTGGGCACAACGATGGAGCCTTATGTGCCAAATTTGAAAAAACTAGAGTCCAATGTGCCACAACAAATACAATGTGTATGCCTGAGACTAAGAGGTATGGTTACAAAAAACTTTGATCTGCATACGTTGTCCAAATTGTCCAATTTAGTTTTTAAAAAATAGCTATTTCATTTGTTTGGCAAGTGGAGACAAAAATTTAATTTCAAAAATTATTCACTAATGTAATTTACTCTATTTGTACACAAGCATGGAATGACGAAGCGGTTGGTTGGACTCCTGATAAATTATAGCATTATATAAATTACTATAAATCTTGGTAAAGTGTTAGAATATTCTATAGATTATTAAATCTCATGTTGCGGTCAGTCGGACTCGTGATACATAAACATGGCTATAAATGTGAACCCATGAGTTCGCCAACCCGCGCACTGTGTCACATCTATTTTATACTATATTTCTATTTTATTTACTCTATATACATATTCCTTGCTTTTTTCTTTACATGTCAACTTATGTTCATGTCCATTTTGTTTTGTACTTTTTTTCATAGAAATAAAAAGGAAAACTAGACACGACAAAGAACTCTCAACCAGAAATGTAGAAGAATCCATGCAAAGCTGCATATTTTTACCTGTGTTCCATATCAATTGTTTTTCGTTTACTTTTTATGTATTTGTTGCACTAGTTTGCAAATATGTTTTTTTTCTCCTTGAATACTCCATATCTTCCTGTACATTAACTTGTCTTCATGTCAATTCTCTTTTATGTGTTGCTATCTTGAAATAAATAAATCTGTACTCCATCTTTTTTTTCATGTATTCCTACGTAATAGCTTGCTTTCATGTTCATTGTATTCTCTGTATTGCTACATTGAAACAAGAACACAGTTATTGGGCACAAGGATGGAGCCTTATGTGCCACATTTGAAAAAACTAGAGTGCAATGTGCCGCATAAAATACAATGCGTATGCCTGAGAATAAGAGGTATGGTTACAAAAAAAAATTGATCTCCATACGTTGTCCAATTTGTCCAGCTATATGTTTTTCCCACAGTTGATTTGTTTCTATCGCTTGATAATTATCGCACTAACTGTTGTTTTGTGAGGCATACAGTTCTTTCCTCCCTTTCTTTTACCTCTTCTATACTTATTTGTTCTCCCTTTTCTTCTTCCCCTCTATTATCCATTTCTAATTCTATACTTGGTCCCATGCCTATGCTCACGGGTTCACAGCATGGCGGAGTGACATAATCCATGTCCATCTATATCTTTACATCATGAGTTTGACTGAGCACCGTTCGTTTTCATAGTTGGCGAATTTTATGGCCACGAGTTCCTGCATAGGCACCACCAAACTCTCATGCCCCGTGTTCGCAGTATGCATATTGCACTCCAAACTTCGGTGATCTACAATTTGACCCCGGATTCAAACCCCCAGGCCTTAGTCTACCTACAATGACTCTGTCTGAATGCTTGCATATAAATGTGTCAAGTCATATATTTTGTCTATAGCTTGTTGAGATAGATATAAACAACATCACTTTTATATTTTACCAGGGTCTGTTGAGCTCCAACTATATTCCATGGCTGAAAATATTTTTCCCATGGTTGATATTTTCCCAGTCCGTTTCCACACTTAGCCAATTTTATGGCTACGGGTTCCCCCAATGCATTATCGAACTACTATGCCCCATGTTCGGATATACATCTTGCACCCAAAACTCTGGTTATCTACAATTCGACCCCGGACTCCTTGAACTCACAAGCCTCACTCTGCTTATGATAACTCTGTCTGACCGCCCCTCCTTTCCATACTTAATACCAAGTGATGTTTTGTGACGCATAAAGTTCTTTAATCCCTTTGTTTTTCTCTTCTATACCTGTCTCTTTTCCCCTTTTCTTCTTCCCCTCTATTGTCCCTTTATGCTTCTATACATAGTCACATATCTATGCTCGCAGGTTCCCAGGGTTGTGGACTCAGAAATTATATATCCATCTATATCTTCACATCACGAGTCTGACCGACTTCTTTTACCAAAGTACCAAATAATATTTCACTCCCCTCCATCCCCGCCACCTTCGCCCCTTCCCAATGCAAATTAACTATTATTTTACTAGTGACAGCTCACCACATATGTTCAAAAAGATTGGCATTAATTAGCGGAAATCTCGAGGACATCTCCCATTAAAGTGCATTAATGGGAGAATATTATGAAATCTGATTAGTTTCTTTCTGTCAATCTTGAATTCACAAAAAAATGTTGGTTATTTTAGTTTTTTTAAAGGCGTCATCATAGCAAGAATGTAATATTGTGCTGGCCCACTGTCATCTACCAAGGTGTTGGCATGATGCCCCTCTTTAGTATTGTGCATATATTACAAGTTCGCATATTTGAGAATATGCTTGCATATGAAAATGTTTCTCCAACCTTCCAATTTGAACATAGTTTGCATTTGGGCCACAAAGAACACTAATAAAATAAAATAAAAAATATGAAAATTGTTTAAGTAAATATAACAAATTATCTTCTAACTTAAACCTGGTTTTGTCAAGATCCATGTATATTACATAGGTGGCAATGTTTTCCCCACTTTTCCATACTTTCTCGATTTCCCTACCATCTTTGCACACTTTCCAAGTGCAAATTGATTATGCTTTTATTAGCTTTGAAAAGATTGACATTAAAAGGCGAAAAGTCCAAGAACATCTCCCATTAAAACACCTTGATCCAAGATTTACTGGAGATTATATTATGATTTTGCAACGTCCATTTTAAATCTCGTCCACTTTTGCCCAGAAGAAAGTTATGTCGACATCTGAAATTGCAGCAGCAGATTATGTCCCTAATTGTTTTTACTTCAAGGACTTGGGCACGTGTTGCGCCGAGAACTACATTCTGAACCATCAGATTATTCATATGGGAAACCATTCCCAAGTCTCCCTATCGCCTCAAGTATTTCGAAATATGTTAACACTTCCCGACCCTATGCCTACTTTCAAGGGAGAGAATTGCAGACAATTCTTAAAGAGGCATGATAATGAATTAGACCTCTTGTCGAAGTTCTTACAGGACTCAGTGCACGCTCCTCAGGACATAGCCATATTACAGGTTAGTGCATTTAAATACCTTTTTCGGAAAATTATATGGCTTTTCACAAAGAAAACAAGACAAGAAAGTGCAACCGGCATCTCTCGGATGATTCTGTATATTTTATATTTTATGGTCAAGGAACAAGCCATATTCCGTTGAGATAAGTCGATTTCCATTGAAATCTCTTCGCAGTTATTGCAATACAGAAAGAAGAGTAAATCATTTATGTCATCTTATTTAATTTTTGTCGTGGAGAAATGTTATCCATTTCCTGGACTATCTATGTAAGAAGTTGAACTCTGAATTTGACCCAATAAGATTCTCGTGCCAAATATTATGGAGACACGATGCTTGCCAACATTTTTATAAAGTCTTTAATGATTTTGTTTCGGTTTTTAAAGCATTGATATTTGGAAAGTATTTTCCTCGGTTGTCTAGCCAGCTCAAAATCTTCTTGGATAGGAAGGATACACTAGAAGAAATGGAGAACTATAATGTTATAAGGATTTTTTGGTCTAAACAAAATCCTTCCTTCCTTCCATGTCATATATTTGGTACAATGTTGTTTGTTGGAATAGCAAGGGAGTACATCTACTGGTTGCATTTTTTCCATGGAAAAAAAAATTCAATTCATCTCTCTCCCTTGGAAATTCGGGGATTTCATGGTCAGGAACCACTTCAACAGCTCTTTCACTGACACTATCCCGAATGAACTCGGTGCCAGTACCAATGATTTGTACAAGAAGAACCGAAAATGTCCGAGTGAAAAAAGTGCCCAATCCTCGACCGCCACACCAAAGACTACAACATCTCGTAGTAGTAATCCAATGGCCTACCCAAGTAGCAAAGTCACACACAATTCTTTAGGCGGAGGAGAAGATAAGAACCCTCCCTCGGGCAAAATTGAAATTTGTCACCAACTTCTCGCAAGAAAAAAATGGAAAACAATAGTCCAAGAATAGCAGGGACTGAGGGGAGAAATTGATATCCACGATCTCTCCCTGGAAGATATGGATCTAGAAATTAGCATTGGAAAAATGTTCCCTAACGACAACCACCTAGAGAGAGTTGCTCCACACAATCCTGGGATGGAAATAATTGGCATAGATACATTGGACGAAGAGTCTTTTGCATTTTAGAGCGATGTTTTTGATAGTGAATCCAAAAAATTGATTATTGAAAGGAGACATGTAAATAATAAGAAAAGGACATCTCATTCATAGATCAACCTATGCAACATGCACCCTTCCCAGATCTCCCAGATGCATTGAACAACTGAAGATGCTCTAGACAACTCTATTAGTGGCCTTGAAACAGAAAATGTCATGTTAAAGGAGTGAATCAAAGAATTGAAGGCAACTCTAATGCCTCTTCCATTGTTTGCTACTCCTTTGGCAATGGTCAGGCCCATCGCACCTGTGCCAAAGTTAAAAGGATTAGCAAGCCTTCTCACATCGGCCCGAGGCTATGTGGAAAAGAATATAAACAGAAGAATGGAATTAATAACAGAAGCTTGGGAGATGTCAAAGAATATGGTATATTTTGGAACAAGAGCACATGCTTTTCATGAGTATCTGCAAGCAGATCTCAAGAACGAGCAAGGTTTCTACCTCAATGTAGTTTTTCCATTTGGTATTAAAGTTATCGGTATGGAAGAATTCAAAAGAAGACAGGAGGCTCTCCCTTCCCTAGATCGAATAGACCAACTAAACGCATGTTGGAAAGAAAAGGTAAAGAACCCAACTGGTATCATTCAAGAATGTAGCCAGATCATATCTAGAAGAGACAAACTATTCAATAAGCTAACTGAGATAGATCTAGCTACCAGCATCGATTAATTCCAGGACCCGAAATTGATATTCAACTCGTTGTTTTTAACCAAGCAAGCATTTGATGATCAAGTTCATATCTATAAAACACTGTCATTTGAAAATTTCTATGGCATTCTTGAATATGGTGTAGATGACGTGAAAACAGGGCTATTCGGTTTTGCGATTAAAAACCAAGGTATTCAACAAGAATTGCACAACTTGTCTATTGACCTAAGGGACTTGGAAAGTGAATTCTTCAATATAAAAATCCACCATGAAATCAACGTGGCGCCCATGAGGAGCTACATCGAAGAATGGTTCAAAAAGGACAGCAATGAGCAAATGACAAGGCATGGAACACCATCATAGTAAGTTGATATTGATTACATTCTTCTGTGTTCATCCGCTTACTCTAACAAAGCTTTAATCGAGATCTGACAATTTTCTCTTTCTTCTTGCCAGGTTTTATTGTTTTCCAATGCTGACTTTCTTCTTTCTACAAACTTCATTCTTGTACATATTTGCTTTGTAGTCCGCAACAGCCCCAATCCGAGTCATTCTGGAAAACACATTTTTATTTCACAGAATATGTATTGAACTATATATATTTTTACAAATTCGAAGACAACTATTTTTGGGAAATAGTCTCAAATGTATTTTGTGACCCGGTTTATCTGAATATAAATATTTGACGTTGTTCTATGGTGATCTTCAATGTTTGGTGTTGTTATTTGAAATTTTTATTTATTCTTAAAATTAACTCATTTCCCTGTACATGTTCATGTTCTATATTGTTCATATATTGCAACTTCCTATATTTCATAATATTCTTCGATATACAAAATGTAAATTCATATATTTTTTTCTCTATTGCTTGTGGGTTTGAGAAAAAAATGTGAACCCAAAACAACATTCACATTCGAACATGATTTACATTTGGACCAAAAATAATCTATTAAGATACATTAATATGAATACATTTTAAATAAACAAAAACAAAATCCCTTTAAACTTCAACCTGACTTTCTTGGAATCCTGGATTGCCCGCGGGTTGACCAGTTAGCGAACTGCCAAATCCTCATTTTCATCTATATCTTCACATCAGGAGCCCGACCAATTGTCATCCCTTTCAACACTTATCCAATTATCTCATGGCGACGTCCGAACTTAGCGCTATCAAATTCTTATCCCGCGTATTCTGTGATATACATCTTGCACCCAACATTCTGTCATATACATTTTGAACCCAACAATTATCTGATACACATTTTGCAGACAACACTTCCTACATTTTCAATTTCGACCTCGGACCACTGGAACTCACAAGCTTCACTATACCCGGGTTCGAAATATAAAGTGCAAGGAAAAGAGAAACGGGAAATTGGTTAAGTATAGAAGACGAAAAAGAAGGGTTAGTATATTCACACCTGTAATAGATATCCCATTTCCTGCATGTTTCTGGAGAAGTTATATACTTATTTCATATACTTGGAAAGATGTGTGAAGGTGGCAGGCACAGAAAACAATGACTAAGAATTGGAAATTGTCTGAACCCACCAACCTGACGATCCACGAAAGAAATTGTCGTGGAACACGGTCGGGTGGGCTTCAAAATAGGCTGACAAGGGTTCCCGAGGAGACGTGAGGCCCCGACGGTGAAATTGTATTGATCGAAACTTTTGAGTGCAAACTATGTAACATGGAAGAGGGTTGATGTAGGAGTCTGGAAGTCAATTTGTATATCGAGGAAGTCGGAGGGTTCTTTGTATATGTAGGGGTCCGCATTTTTATTTCACAGAATATGTACTGAACTACATATGTTTTTACAAATTCAAAGACAAATATTTTTGGGAAATATTCCCAAATGTATTTTGTGGCCCAATTTATCTGAATATAAATATTTGAGGTTGTTCTATGGTGATCTTCAATGTTTGGTGTTGTTATTTGAAATTTGTATTTCTTCTTAAAATTAACTCATTTCTCTGTACATGTTCCTATTCTATATTGTGCATGTATTGTTGCTTCCTATATTTCAGAATATTCTTTGATATACGAAATGTTAAGTCATATATTATTTTCTCTATTGTTTGTGCATTTGAGAAAAAAATTGCGAGCCCAAAACACCATTCAGATTCGAACATGGTTTACAATTGGACCACAAATAATCTATTAAGATACATTAATATGAATACATTTTAAATAAACAAAAACAAAATCCCTTTAAACTTGAACCTGACTTTCTCAGGCTCCTAGATTGCCCGTAGGTTGACCGGTTAGCGAACTGCCAAATCCTCATTTCCATCTATATCTTCACATCAAGAGCCTGACTGACCACCATCCCTTTCAACACTTAGCCAATTATCTCACCGTGGTGTCCCAACATAGCGCTATCGAATTCTTATCCCACGTGTTCTATGATATACATCTTGCACCCAATGTTTCTGTCATAAACATTTTGCACCCAACAATTCTGTGATACACATTTTGCAGACAACACTTTCGTCATTTGTAATTCGAACCCGGACCATTGGAACTCGCAAGCTTCACTATACCCAGGTTTAGAAATTTCAGAAAAACTACTAGGGAAAAGAGAAACGAGAATTTGATTAAGCATAGAAGACTGAAAAAAATGACCTTTTTCTGCATGTTTATGGAGAAGTTATATACTTATTGTATATAGTTGGAAATAAATGTGAAGGTGGTGGGAACAAAAAACAACGACTAAGAATTGGAAATTGTCTGGACCCGCCAACCCGACGATTCACGAAAGAAATTGCAATAAATTGTTGTGGAAAGCAGTCGGACGGGATTCAAAAGGGCTGACAAGGATTCCTAAGGACACGTGAAGCCTCAACGGTCAAATTGTATTGATCGGAAGTCCGAAAGTCAATTTGAATATTGAGGACGCTGGGGGGTTGTTTGCAGGTCAAGGAACAATGGAACTACACTCCACCTATCCAAGAATCCACAAGCGAAAAAGTCGGGTAAGTATGAAATTGGAGGCGTGAAATACATTCCAAGAAATGGTTAAATATGGAAACCAGGCACAGGGGCTTCAAAATGGGGTGACAACTGTGTATCACGAAATATGGTATCATGTGGGAGTGTGGTAGTACATGTGTATATCGCAGAGGTTTGGGTGTTGTTTGTAGGTCACAAAGTGATGGAAGTGCAATATAGAACTCGGTTGCCCGAGAATCTGCAATCTGAAAAGTGGCTAGGCATCCAATGGCTAGCATTTTGTCGGAGTCACGATATAAAATCACGAATGCAAATGTGAACCTGTGAGTCCGCCAACGCACGCATTGAAACATTTTCGGAAAAACAACTAAGGAGAAAGAGAAAGTAGAGGGGAAAAAGAAATGGGAATTTGGTTTATATTCAAATCTGCAATAGATATTCCATTTCCTAGCAAGATCTTTTCTGTATGTTTCTGGATAAGTTGCACACAGATTGCATATACTTGGAAAGGAGTCTGAAGGTAGCGGGCACAGGAAACAACAACTAGAAATTGGAAATTTCTTGAACCCGCGAACTCGACGATCCACGAAAGAGATGTGGTTAAGTGTGAAAAGCGGTCAGACGGGCTTCAAGATGGGGTGACAAGGATACCCGAGGAGACGTAAGGCCCCAACTGTCAAATTGTATATATCATAACAATTCAGTGCAAAATGTGTAACACGGAAGAGGGTATTCCTGCCATCCTCAATGCATATTCATTCTACTTTTACTAGTGATAGGTTCTCTTATTGGCATCAACAAGAAAAAACTTGCATATTCATATTCCTGCCATCCTCAATGCATATTCATTCTTGCACCCAAAACTTGTGTTAAGATACATTAATATAATACAATTTAAATAAATATATTTAAACTTGAACTTGACTTTTTTTGAAATCGTTGATTTGTCCTATATCATCACATCATAAACCCAACCGACCGCAGTTCCTTTCAACACTTATCCAATTATCTCTCCGCGGGGTCGCGTCTTAGCGCTATCGAATTTTTATTACCCATGTTTCGTGATATACATGTTGGTTCGCTTATTGTCATTTGTAAGCAAAAATGCATTCAACAACGATTTACGAGAGTCTAACCGATTCCTGGGTTGTCGATATTATAAATCTTGCACCCAAAACTATCGTCATCTACAAGTGCGCGATATACATCTTGCACCTATAGCTTCCAGAATCTACAATTCCTCACGACTTAGCGCTATCGAATTCTTATGCCCCCTGTTCCATGATATACATGTTGCACACAACACTTCAGGGATATACATTTTGCACCCAACACTTCTGGCGTTTACAATTCGACCCCGGTTCACAAAACTTTCAAATCATTTATCACCCTCTTCAATCCTCGCCGCATTCTCGCCCTTCCCAATGCACATTCATTATGCTTTTACTATCGAAAACTCAACATATAGGTTTTCTCATTTGCATTAATAAGCAAAAAATGAATTCAAGTATACGGGAGTCCGACCCACTGTCGTTGCTTTAAAATTTCCTTTCCCCTTTTCCGTGATATACATCTTGCACCCAAAAATTTGGCGATCTACAATTCCATAGTTATCCAACTTTATAGCAGTTGATCTTCGTGTTGGTGCTATTATACATCTTGCACCCAAAACTTCCGATGTCTACAATTATGTAATGCACATCTTCCACCAAAAACTTTCGTACTATACAATTTGTCCAGCTCACAAGCTTCAGTCTACCTGGCTTCACAAATATTTCAAAGCATTTATCTCTGCCTTTCATCCCCGCTACCTTCGCACCCTTCCCAATGCACATGGATTATGATTTTACTAGTGACAACTCAACACACATGTTCAAAAGAGATTGGCATTGCTTTGCTTACTCACAAGTCGCCATACAAGTTTTCTTAACAATATTACTCGACTCTCCCCATTTTCCAAAAATAACCTTATAAGCTACTTGGTAGGGACTACGTTGCCACACAACAGTTGTTTATTTTATTAGTCAAAGATGAGAATAGAACATTCAATAATAAAATACAATGTATCTTCTTAGTTTCTACTAAAGATTAGAATAATTTTATTTCAATATATCTTATTTATAGAAAAAAAATTAACTTAAAATTCAATTTAATAATAACATATTTTTTATATTTAAATAGAGATAAAATTACAAAATTTAATAAAAATTGTCTTCACTGAATCAATACATATGTCAGAGCGCTTGGTGATTGTCCTTACATTAATGGAAACCAGAGCTAGCACCAAGGTCCATTGAAATTGTCCAAAACTACCTTAAAAGCCATTAACAAAATGACAAAAAGTTTGTAGAACTTACAAAATCTGACTCAATTTTTGCAGAGGCTAAAGCCTATCAAAACTAAACTGATACTATCTAAAAAATCCATACATATAGAGTCAAGGGAATTCCCCAGAAAACTAAATAGCGTCAATACCAAAAGCAGGCAACCTCCACTCCGGAGTGAAGGCGTAAGGTTAGTGATAAACTGGACATGTAGAACGCATAGGCCCGCTTGAGAATAAGTCAAACATAGCATCCATCCTACAATTGATAATGTTTTGGAGAAATTTTTGATATGAAAATGCCTCACTCAATTCGAAGGAAGTTAGAGTTGTTCCTCTATTATACAATGCAAAGAGTTATCACCCATGCCAGAGGGACTCGAACTCGGAGAGGCATGAGAAATTGTTTGAACCAGAGTTGGGTTTGTTGGAGGTATCTCCTCTATGATGGGGAACCCCCAGTGCCCCTCAGGGGGATCCCATTATGTTCTATCCCCCAATGCTGGGGTCGATGCATGATGTTGTTGCGGCTCTGGGCCGACCTGGAAATTCCCCTCTATCCGCGGAGGGTCATGGACCTCCTTGTTGTTGCTACTAGCGCTCGAATTGAGTTCCATAGAGGGATGGCGAGAAGTAGAGGATTGTATGGAAGGATTGGAGAGACATACTCGATTGCCCAAGTAACGATAATAAGCAGGTCCACGCATGGGTCAACCTCTTTCTCTCGGCATGGTGGTCAGAAGGACGTAGATATCTGGGTGAAAAACACAATGGTTAATGGAGGGGAAGGCCAGGCTTGAACACACAGAGTAGGAGAAAGGAGGAAGGTGCCAAAAAAATGGAATGCCGTTAAGAGGGGAATGGGAAATTAACCTCTGCACCATTGAATGCACCATTAAGGTGACAATAATGTTGAATACGGACCTGGTACTGTGCTTACGAGAGGATCGCCCCCTCTGAATTAATTGAGCTACATTCCTCATGGGTCAAGGACTGGTGCAAAGTGTGTGCATGCTGATGTCTTGCATTGGGAGGTGGTGGAATGGAAAACCGAAGGTCGGGGATGACAGGACTATTGATGAGTGAATAGATATATTGCACCCTTTCAGGGGGCCGAGAATCCAAATGGGCTAAGTCAAGACACTGCTTTAGAATAAGGGGGGCAGGGATGAAGGTGGCCTCCATGCAGAAATCCTCTCCTGTTAAGGAGATTCCCTCATTTGCCGGACTATTTGCTACTTTATTTGCATCTCTTCGAATATGGGAGGGGATTAGGACCAGGTTAGGGAGAAGAGTGGATTTGAAGATTTCCAAGGAGTTGAGAAGGTGCCAGCTCAGAGAGACTTTAGTTGGATCAGAGCCATGCAAGTTTTTTGTGGCTAAGGAGATAATGAATTGAGAATCCCTTTCAATTATTAGTTGTGTTATACCCAAATGCAGAGCTAGTTGGAGTCCTTTGAGTAGACCCCATAGTTCAACAGAATTATTGGAGTCAAAACCCAAGTACCCGACCATAATGTGGCTAATTCCACCTGAACTGTTTCGAATGACTACTCCAAATCCTGCAGGCCCTAGATTACCTTTAGATGCGTCGTCAAAATTTAGCTTATGAAAGACTAGAGGAGGACTTTGCCAAACAACCAGAGAGGGATTGGGCATTGAGTGGGAGGAGGGGTTAGACAGAGCTTTCGTCTGGCACAGGTTAAGGTTCCAATTGGAGAGGATGATTCATTCAGAAGGATTGCAAGTGAGATCCTCAACTAACCAAGCTTGAGCTTTGATTGTGTCTTGGATGTTGGCATAAATATTTTACCAAACTTGTTGTGGAGATGAGTGATTGGACTGAAAAATTCTTTTATTCCTCTCTTTCCAAATTTTCCATACCACAAATCTAGGAATCAGTTGCCAAATCGTGTTGAGAACAATATTGGTGAAGGTTGCTTGACACCATTGCTCAATGGTGTTGGTTATACTACCTCTTTCTCTGTCCATTTTATGCATGATTTGAGCGATCATGTCCCAAATTTTTGCGTCGAAGTGACATTGATTTAGTAAATTCTCCATGGATTCCTCTTGTTGCATACAGAGAGGGCAGGCTAAAGGTCCATTGAATCCTCTTTTGCATAAATTTTCCCAAGTCAAGATCCGATTTTGGATGAGTAGCCAGAGGAACATGGATACCTTTGGCCACAAGTTGGATTTTCAAATTTTTTGCCATATTTCATCCGACGGTTGTATATGCACCTTGGTTTAATAATGTAGGCCTATTTTATATTGAGGAATGTATCCAACAGAGAATGTCTTCCCCTTCACCCTGTCTGATTTTCCTCTGAGAGATCGCCTCTTGCGAGGGGCATAAGTTACACTCCTTTGAAAACTCTAGATCCCTGTGTGCGACCTTCTAGTCTCGCTAGTGAGAAGTTGTAGGCTCTGTTTTCCATAGATTCTCCACATGTAGGTCTCCTCGACCTTGCATGAGTTCATAGATGGGTTGTAGGTTGTCTAGAGATACCAAGGGAGGTAGTTTCTACCAGGAATTTGTCCAAAAGAGGGTTGCATGTCCATTCCTTATATCCCAAAAAGAATGTTCCTAAATGAGGGGCATGTTTCTCCAAGCCGCATTCCAAATGTTGGAACCATGTATCTGTCATTCATTCTAATCAGATTGACTTCTGCGCAGTTGGGAGTGTATTTTTGTTTCCAAAGGTGTGCCCATAATTCTTTAGGATGAATTAACCATTGCCACCTGATTTGTTCCCCCATTATTTCATTTAATTTGCAAGGGTCCCTTATCCCAAGACCCCCCTTGAGCTTGGGTCTACAAATGTTGTCCCAACTTACCAAAGCCCATTTTCTCTTTGCATGATTACCTTGCCAGAGAAACCTTCTTTTAAGATTGTGAATGGCTTGGAGCACCTTTTACGGGGCGACAAGGGTGGAAAAGAGGTAGATTGGTATTGCTTGTAGGACAAATTTGAGGAGCACAAGGAAACCCGCCACATTGGTCGAAGATTGTAGGAGAGGTTCCTAGGAAATGTTCCTTGCCTCAGAATCTGAAAGAGGGATGCAAAGGTAATTGGATGGAAGGGAGATATTAGGAATGTTGATAAAGCATGAAATGTGATTCTAGATGGTCTCCAATGTGTTGAAAAAGAAAAGATGAGTCTTCACAAGTTTTATGGTTGTACCTCAAGCATCATTGAAGTCGGAGAGGATTTCTTTGAATTTTTGGGCTTCCTGAGTTGTGGGCATCCCCATGAGCATGGTATCGTCCACGAATTGGCTATGTGAGGTGATTGGGTGTATGCCATGTAAGGGGAGGCCTCAGAGGGATCCATCCTCAATAGAGGCCTTATATATCTACTTAGTCCCTCAACCATTATGACAAAGAGAAAAGGAGAGAGAGGGTCCCCTTGTGGGATGCCTCTGGTGGGGGAGAAAGTTTTGGATGGAACCCCATCAACCAGGATGGAAAAGAAAGTGGAGGATGTAAGGTTATGGATTCAAGAAACCCACTCTTCACAAAATCCAAAAGTTGAAAGAACATAATTGATGTACTGCCAGCTTAAGCAGTCAAAATATTTAGAGAGATCAAGTTTTATAAGCATACCTGGAGTTCTGTTTGTCTTAAGGGAATGGATCACTTCATGCGCCAAAATGATGCTGTCAAGAATTTCATGTCCTTCAACATATCCTGATTATTCCTTGGAGATGATGAAAGGGAGGATTGGCTTGAGTCAGAGAGAGATAATCTTGGTAATGATCTTGTAAATGACATTCCACAGAGAAATGGGTCTAAATTGTTGAGGGTGCGAGACTCTTTCCTCCTTGGGGATTAGAGTAAGGAAGGTAGCATTAAGTGTCGGTAAGACTTTCCCAATGATGCGAGTTCTTCCACCAGTTGTCATACCTCCTCTCAGACCATTGGCCAACAATAATGAAAGAACTCTTATGTAAATCCATCTGGTCCAAGGGCTTTCCCTGCTGGTGTCTCATTCATTTCTTGATCCACCTCCTCAATTGAAATGGGCCTCATCAGTGCATCATTATGTTCTCTCGAGATGAGATTGGGAATGTGTTGAGTTATGGTTTCTATGGCTTCAGATCTATCCTGGACTGGTTCTGTGAGCAATTCTTTATAGTAGTTGACCAACTCAGATTCCATCCCCTCATGATCCATGATTGCTTGACCTTGGTTGTTTTCTAATTTGGTAATTCAATTTACATACCTTCTATGGATCATGCATCACTGAAAGAACTTAATGTTCTTTTCTCCCTCCTTGAGCCATTGAACTCTGTATTTCTGGTGCTAAAGGATTTCCTCCTATTTATGCATTTCTTCTAGTTGTTGCTTCAAGTTTTCTTCTTCTCCTTCAATAAATCTGAGTAACCATGGGAGATAACTTCCCGTTGGATTTCCTCAAGGCGTTTCTCAATGATTTTTTGAGGCTGGAAGATATTGTAGAAAACAAATGTTTTCCATTCTCGTAGCCATTTCTTGAAATTATTGAGCCTTTGTTGGAATTTATACATTAAGAAGCCATGGAAAACTTCTACCTTTTCCCACCATGTGTTGGCGATCTCTTGAAAGTTAGGAAAGGAGAGCCAAGAAATTTCAAACCTGAAAGGATTGAATTTTGATGTACTAACAATATCAATCCATCGTTGGATTGGCCAGTGATCTGATCTAGATTTTAGAAGAATGATGGCCTCAATGAGGGGTCTATCCAACATTAGGGACTCCGAGATGAGGAATCTATCTAGGCGGAAGGCTACCTGGTGCACACTATATCGTCTATTCGTCGAGATGAAGGTACCATTCTGTGTCTCAGCATCAATTAGATGGAGGGTGTCTATCATGTCCTAAAAGTTTTCACTTTCCTTGTCAATCCTTTGTATGCCACCTTTTTTTTCTTCCAAAGAGAGGATGATGTTGAAATCTCCTCTCGTTATCCACCATTGTTGGCCTATTATGTGGGTTAAAGAGAACAAGCTTTTTAGGAAATTCTCCTTTTCCTATGTTGTCTAAGGGACGTAGGAATTAGTTATGATCCCTTCTTTGTCATATCCAATGGCTCTATACTAAGGAGTTAGAGTCCAAGGGGTGGAGTAGAAATTATCCAGAAGAACTGTTGTTGGATTCTATAGGATTTCTACGTCGTTGGTTGCTCCCAGGGAATCATTGAAGATAGATCGTCTCTGCCTCCAACATCTTGAGAATACATTTTTCATGGTGATGCCTGCACATTTCATTTCTTGAAGAAAAAGTATGTCTGGTTCCTCTACCATGAAACAATTTTAGAGAACTCTTTATTTTGTCCTCTCGTTTAGGCCTCGTAAATTCCAGGAGATAATCTTCATGAGGAAGATGGCTGGGGTAAAAGAAACCCTTGGTGATTCTGTGAACTTGCCTCGAGTTGATCATGTAGCTATCAATCTCACAAATGAGTTGTTGTGCCATTTTCTGACCTCGACTCTTACTTTCCTTGGGTGCTTTCCCGTGGTCTTTGTGCGGGTCTGAGTGTATTCCCAATCCTCCACCAGATCGATATGTTGCTCCAACAGTTGAGTCCATGTAGAGCTTATGAACCTTACATAATTTCTCCAAAGGAAGAGATTGTAGTTCTTGATTGATGTAAGCCTCTTCAAGTTTATTCAAGTTGATACTAGCCAGGTCTTGTTTATCCACTATAATTTCCATGTCTCCACCATCGTTTGTGATGTGATCCTTCTCTTGTTGTGTTGGGATATGGGGGGACCGATCTGTTCCAATATTGGATCTGAAGTCTGCATTGTCTTTCCTTTTACATTGTTTTTTCTACCAATGAGATGAGGGTTTCCCACTTCTTGGGATTCTGACAACTGGTTCAGGATCTCAAAAGAATTGCGTGTGGAAGGTCTTTTGGCCTGGCTTTGGCTGGGATTTTTGGGATTTTCCTTCTGTCGAATTTGCACTTGAGTAAAGCCATCCTTGGACGTTCCCTCTGTGTCTTCAGCTTGGAGAGCATGGGCATTTTTGGGGAAGTCTCTAAAAACATGACCATGCTCATGACACTTCCTGCATCGGAAGGGTATGTGCTCATAGTCTATTGTCTGAAACCATTCCTCATCCTGAAATTCTAGGGTGAGGGAACCTGGTAAAGCCATAGAGATGTTCATATAAACACAAATGCGAGCATAAGAGGTATACCTTCATTTCTTGGTGGCTTCTGATGATTTGACATATCTGTCGAGGGGTGTTACCGATACCACTCAAGGTTTCCTCCAACCAAAATTCTCGGGGCAGTGAGTAAAGTCAGATCCAAACCGGTGCATGTGAAAAGTCTTCATTTTCAGGGCTGAAGTGGTCAGTCCGGAACTGTAGGTAGAGCCCCTCAAAGTTGAAGAAATAGGGCCCATTTTCAAAAATATGATCTTTGTCCTCCACATTGGTAAAAATGACTGTGAAAAACCCTTTAGAGCCCAACTGAAGGTTGTAGTGCCCCTTAGGGTTCCACCATGTTTTGATCTAGCGAATCGGGTCTTGTTCTGATGGCCACAAACCCGGAAATTTCTCAATCAACACATGTTCCTTCATGAACTGTGTGCGTTCTCCCACTCGATTGGAGTAGATCAAGTATCTTGGCAGTGTTGTTGCTTGAGGAATGCACTTCCAAGGTTCCCACATGTGAGTCACTTTTGGATGATAAGTATCGGCTTATGTATCCATGGCCTTGTCATTTGCTTGTTCCTCCTGCAAGAGTTGCTCCCGAAGATGTGGTTGCGGATCAAAGGAAGGGTGCTTGCTCATGGTTCCCAGTGGTTCATTGGCTATGACCTTGCTATATGAGGGGATTTGCACCCCCTCCACTACGACCATGTTTGGGTTACCAATCCACGGGTAATGGAGGTGTACTCACCACGATGAAGAGAATCAAAGCTTGTCTTCAATAGCGTCATGAAACCCTAGCAATTATTCCAAAAATAGGATATAAAGCTTCTTCCATAAATTTAATATTATAACCTAAAACAATTCAATAATAAAATACTATTTATTGTATTAGTCAAAGATTAGAATAAAACATTCAATAATAAAATACAATTTATTTTATTAGTCTACCAAAGATTAAAATAAAAGGTTCAATAATAAAATATAATTTATCTCATTAATCTCTACCAAAGATTAGAATAAAATTATAACATTAAATTCATCATTAACTATATATTAATTCCTTTTTAACTTTTTAAAATATATATTATCCAAAGTTTCATGCAACAATCTATATTTTTTAATTAAATAATAAAATAAATATTATTTATCTTATTTTCTATAAATTAACATACACCCATCTAAATCTACTTATTATATGTTTAAGGCAATCCACTCAAAACAAAGCGGAAACCTTAAGAATAAAAGCTTTAAAGAAATTGAGTTTTTTATCCCACACATGCAAGGTTAAACTGAATGTATGTACTTCAACAACATTTATCTGTATGATTACCATCGATGCCTGTCATTACCATCGCTGTCAAGTCTTTACATAATAATCTGTCATTACTTGATTGACGTTGTACAAAATGAATGAATATTGAACAAGTGATGCAACGTACTGGTCAAGACTTTAAAAAGTAGCAAGATAAAATAATCCTCTACGATCGATTCCTTTGAATTATTTGGTAACTAGGGCCCCGGCTTAGGTTAGCACGACCGGGAAAACTGTGAAGCTTCCAGGGTTATGTTAACACAGTTTTATGTTAATCTGGTATTTTATTTTATTTTTAAAATTTAGTCAAATGGTTAGAATTGTAGTATAAGTTGTTATTGAATATGTAAATTGTTGTTGAATATGTAACTGGTGATGTAACTTGTTATATATATTTCAAATTTAGTTAAAAATTTAAAAGTTTAGAAAAATTGTTAAAATTGTTGGTATCAATAGTGGTTGAGTTGAGTTGTTGAGATTACAAGATTTAGATGTAATTGGAGTATTGTAATAAATAATGTAATATATTTTTAAATATTTAGTTAAAAATTTAAAAGAATTATTGAAATTGTAGAGTATCAATTGTTAAGATTACACAATTTAGATGTAATACCAGTATTGTAACTAGTCATCTAAAATATTTTTTAAAATTTAATAAGAAAAAACTAATAAAGAGTATTGTTACCAGTCATCTGAAATATTTTTTAATAATTTTTTAAAGTTTAATCAGAAAAACTAATATTTTTTTTTTACACAAGTCGGGATAATTTATATTAAACAAAAAGGGGTGAGAGCCCGGTCCAATTGTTTGCCTATCTTCTTCAAATAATACTAGACCTTTGACATTGTTTACATTTCAAAATTTATATGTATAACTACGGTAAAAGACTCCTAAAATACATAGTGTCTTCTGATACATTAGATACCCAGAGGAGGAGCTTGTTCGAACTGCTTCTTCCATTTCTTCATCTTGTGTTGGTTGGTTCAAGTCCAATTGGGAATGGGCTGGTGCTGGGGATGAGCCACTGCTAGAAGGAGATTCCTCTGGAGGGGCTTGCTCTCTCTGAGCTCTCAACTCCTCCACTTGGTTTCTGATAGCATCCAATTCATCATTAAGTTGACGAAAAGCCTCCCTATGCTAACTTAAAATATCCAAAATTTGAGAGACTTTGATCAATGATATCTGGTTGTCAATCTGAAGGCTTCTCACTTTGTGCTTGAGGATTTCAATTGCATTTTGTTGGTCCTGAGTGTTAATCTGTGGGCGAGGCATAGTTCCAGGAAAATTCTTGAGATTGTCTAAAATTCTCTTTAATGTGGAGCGATCTTATATTTGAAAGCTTAAGCTTACGTTTCCTTTGAGCGACGAGAACAGAGAGACCAAAAAACAACCACCAGAGACAATTAGAGCCAATGCGTTTCCTACCAATCTCAGGATGACCCTTTAGCAAGTTATCTAGACCGGGGGCGACTTGATTGCCTACTCTATTAATCTCCAACCAACCTCTGACCAGTATGAGAGAAGAAAGAACACCCCAATTGACAAAATTAGCGAGCGGCCATCGCTATTGGGCGTTCCAATACAAAGCTCCTGCCCAAATTTCTGAGCCAGACTAACTATTGGCTCCAGTGAAATTCAATTGCAGATCGTTGGCATGGGCGAGGGGGAATCAACGCTCCAATTGACAATGTGGCAGCTCCACAGAGCCACAGGGGAGACGACGTTCCCAGCTATATCTACAAGGACGTTCTCTAAAATTTCGCAACCGCACTCAGGACCTCCAATATCGATGAAAAAATGATAAGGGAGTTGCGTCCTCGTCACCTTATAACCAAGAAATGTTGCCTTGTCCTTCCACTACCACCTTACTGTGTTGATATCCATCTTACATCACTAACCTTCTATCATGATTACCTACTAGTATGAGGAATGTCCGGATGTTGATTTAGAGTCTGCGTCCATCGATCCTACCTTCAATGCCAGTTCAATCTCTGTATGTTCAATCCCACCTTGCACATGTAAACTTTGCGCGAAGTTGATATAAGTGATGTAGTCTTGTGTATTAANTGAGGAATGTCCGGATGTTGATTTAGAGTCTGCGTCCATCGATCCTACCTTCAATGCCAGTTCAATCTCTGTATGTTCAATCCCACCTTGCACATGTAAACTTTGCGCGAAGTTGATATAAGTGATGTAGTCTTGTGTATTAAGGTATGGAACGGGGGCATGTCTCCTTACTATGATTTCACTAAGTTCATGTGAAGTTGACACCCATAGGACATGCCTACTTTATTTGGAATGATCATTAATTAAGGGATGAAGTGTTGTGATAATCTCCCATTAGTTGATAAAGCCCCTTTTATCAACGACTGCATAATTAGTTTGATAATCAGTCTATTAAAACTGCATAATTAGTTTGATAATCAGTCTATTAAAACTGATTCCCCCTAGGGTCAATCTGATTAATTAGTTTGATAATCAATCCATAATCTGATTCCCCCTAGGGTCAATCTGATTAATTAGTTTGATAATCAATCCATAATCTGATTCTCCCTAGGGTCAATCTGATTCCCCTTAGGGTCATTCTGCATAATTAGTTTGATAATCAGTCCATTAAAACTGCATATTAGTTTGATAATCAGTCCATTAAAACTGCATAATTAGTTAATCTGATTCCCCCTAGGGTCAATCTGATTAATTAGTTTGATAATCAGTCCATAATCTGATTCCCCCTAGGGTCAATCTGATTCCCCTTAGGGTCATTCTGCATAATTAGTTTGATAATCAGTCCATTAAAACTGCATATTAGTTTGATAATCAGTCCATTAAAACTGCATAATTAGTTTGATAGTCAACCCATAATCTGATTCCCCCTAGGGTCATTCTGCATAATTAGTTTGATAATCAGTCCATTAAAACCGCATAATTAAGTTGATAATCAACCCATAATCTGATTCCCTCTAGGGTCAAGAATGACCCCATGACTTTTGGGATTTGGTGACAACGAATTCCGCAAAGGATGGATTTGGATCCTATTATTCTATGTTGGTTACAATCAAATAGACCAAGTTAAAATATGGATAGGGATTATATTTAATAATCAGTTTCTTGTAAATGTATATAAATATATGTAAGCCTGTAGAGTTTGAGAGAGAGACATAGTGAGAACTTGCTAGTTTGTTGTAATCTCCATGCTCTAAATAATAAGACAATCGATGCCTATGCTTGGTGAACGTAGCCCAACATTTGGGTGAACCACGTGAAATTTATGTATTTCTTATATGTGTGATTGTTAATTATCATATGTGAATTTTGTTTTCCACATTTGCAATTCTAACAAGTGATATCAGAGCAAGTTGGAGGAGCATCAAATTCTCGGAGGAGCCGCCCGAGTGAAATCTGTGTGAGGTGCGTCGAGTTCAACATCGTCGGAGGTCTCTCCTCTGGAAGGGTGTGGTGTCATACTAATCACACTTCACGCACATTTGAAAACCTGGAATCGTCGCAGTCCCAGAGTGTGGTACAGTGCGGAGACTTTTTAAGATCGCCACACTCTAGGTATATCATGAGGTGCAGCGACTCCCTCAAACGCCGCAGATCAAGAAACATACACATGAATTTATAAAGTTTGTTTTATGTAAAGTTTCAGTTGTAACAATAACTTTGAGCTATGGAAGCTTAAGATGGGGGATTTATTGGTGCAACTAGGGTTGCAAAAAGCATTAGCAGGCAAGTCAAAGAAACCAACAACCATGACGAAATGGGCATGGGAAGATCTGGATGCAAAAACTCTTAGTACCATTCGTTTATGTCTAGCGGATGATGCTCTATTAGATATCGTAGGAGAGGATACAACATTAGGCTTATGGAGCAAGTTGGAAAGTCTATATATGATGAAATCCTTGACGCGCAGAATCTATATGGAGCAAGTTGGAAAGTCTATATATGATGAAATCCTTGACGCACAGAATCTACTTGAAGAGACAATTGTATAGTTTGTGGATGAAAGAAGGTACAAAAGTTGTTGACCATTTAAATACATTTAATACCCTTATAGTTCAATTGACTAGTATGGAAGTTAAATTCAAAGATGGGGATGGGGCTATTACACTATTGTGTTCGTGGCATGAGTCTTGGGATAATCTAGTCACCTCTATTAGCTTTAGCTTAGCAGATATTATAGATTATGAGTCTGTTGTGGGAGATTTGTTGGCTGAGGAGATGAGGAGAAAATCTGGTCAAGAAACCTCAACTTCAAAGGCGATGTTGGTCAGAGATTGAACTAAAGAGCAGAATGAGAGAAGTTTTTCTCGATCTAAGTCAAGACACAGAAAGGGTAAAGCAAAATGTTGGTACTGTGGAAAAATTGGACATCTCAAGAAAGATTGCTGGAAAAGAAAGGAATCTAAGAAAAACTCTACGAAGGAAGCAAATTTGGCTATAACAAAGTCAGGTATGATTGATCAAGTTTTATCTGTTTCCAGTAATTTACAATATCAAGAAGAATGGCAATTAGATTCAGGTGCCTCCCACCACATGTGCTCACATAGAAATTTGGTTCATTTCTTACCAATCTGTTGATGAGGGTGTAGTGTTTATGGGAAATGGTATTCCCTGTAAAACTGTTGGGGTTGGCAGTATTAGAATCAGAATGTTCGATGGTATTGTTAGGGAATTAACGGATGTTAGATATGTACCTGAGCTTAAATCAAATTTGGTTTCATTGGGGCTGTTGGATTCTTGTGGATATAAGTATACAGGTCAAGGTGGAGCACTCACATTATTGAAAGGTAGTTTAGTAGTGATGAAGGCAACAAAGGTTGATAACCTTTATAAGCTGGAAGGGAGTAATGAAGTGGCATCTGAAGTGACAGATGTATCTTCTTGTTTATGGCAGAAGCATCAAGTTCATAAGAGCAAGAAAGAATTGCAGGTATTGGTAAGTGGTAAATCATTTCTAGACTTAAAATCTTTGTTTCTGAATTCCTGCTTGTTTTATATCTCTGCAAGTTATGACGGTGGTATAAAGGGATGTTGTGTGTGAGATCCTACTTCTCACAAGGTCATCATTGACAAAGATATAGTATGTATGGAACAACCAAAAGGTTTGATTCAAGATCGCAACGGTAAATTTGTTTGCATGCTAGAAAATTTATTGTATGGCCTATTGGTACCCAGACAAATATACAAGAGGTTTGAATCCTTCATAGTGAGTCGGAATTTTTCAAAGGGTAGGAATGACTATACAGTTTATAGTACATTCACAATCTTGATGCTATCTATTGATGATATGCTCGATGCAAGCCGAAGCATGGATAAAATCAGTAAGAAAATGACTCAGGTGGACAGGACAATTCAGATGAGGGATCAAGGAGCAGCAAAACAAATTATGGGCATGGAAATATACAGAGATGGTAATGGTAAGATGTGGTTAGAGTTTGGTATGAACATTGTAAAACCAATTTTTGTCCCTCTTGCTTTCCATTATAAGTTTTCTTCAAGCATAGGGTCTGTCTATAAAGAAGAAAAGGTTATGCCTCATGTAAGTTCAGTAGGAGGTCTGTTGTATGTGAAGAAATGGTTAAGGCCAGATGTTTCACATGCTAATGATGTTGTCAGATACGTGACATATTCAGGGGCTGCGGTGAAATGGGTGCTTCAACGTTTGAGAAACAAAAATGTCACCTATAATGGTTACACTGAGATGGTTTGTGATAATTGTAATGTATATTGTAATACAAGTGTTTTGGATATAAGGAGATCTATCACTAAAAATGTCTCACAACACAGTTGTGGAATACATGTTGGAGGTGGAGTGACCCCTCAGAAAATCCAAACTCGTGCAAGACACACAGACGAGATCATGAAACTAGTTTTATTAGAGAAGTTGCAGTGGTGCTTAGCTTCTCTTGTCTTGTAGAAAAGGTGATGAACAAAAGGAAGAAACAAGGTATCTGGTTAATTGTTGTCAAGGTGGAGATTGTTGGGATTTGGTGAGAATGAATTCCTCAAAGGATGGATTTGGATCCTATTATTCTGCATTGGTTGCAACCAAATAGACCAAGTTAGAATATGGATAGGTATTGCATTTAATAATCAGTTTCTTGTAAATGTATATAAACACATGTAAGCCTGTAGAGGCTGAGAGAGAGAGAGTGAGAACTTGCTAGTCTGTTTTAATCTCCATGATCTGAATAAAGACAATCGATCCCTATGCTTGATGGACGTAGCCCAATGTTTGGGTGAACCACGTGAAATCCCTGTGTTTCTTAACTGTGTGATTGTTAATTATCATATGTGAATTGTATTTTCCGCATTTGCAATTCTAACAATGACCCCTCCCGCACTTGCTGAAAACTATTAAATTTATAAATATTAATTGTTGAAATTACACAATTTAAATATATTTGAGATGATGAATCCATTACACTCGATTTCAATTGAAAAAACAATTGCTAAAAAAATCCCAATCCCAAACAAATAATATCTAGACTCGTTCTAAGCGAATCCTCCTTTGAATTATTTGTTAATCCGGGGCCACAGGTTACGTTAGCACGACCAAGAAAATTTGAAGATTCCAGTTTTATGTCAATTGAGTAATTTGGTAAGCAGGGACCATACCTTACGTTAGCACGACCAGGAAAATGAGAAGCTTCCAGTTTTATGTCAATTGATGAATAATAAATTTGTGGCATTTATATCGCACTTCTTAGTTTACAAATGATATAAGAGGCCACGTCTTACGCTAGCGAGATCAAGAAGACGTGAAGAATCCAAGTTTATGTTATTAATGAAGAATCGGGGGCACGACTTACGTTATCGAGATGAAGAAAATGTGAAGATTCCATTTTTATGTCAATTGATAAATAATGAATTTGGTAGTATTTGTATCACACTACTTGGTGTAGAAAACCATAAAACGTGGGGTCTTCAAGAAGCTAAATCGTCCTAGTTTTATCTTTAAATGATAATCAATTATACTGTTTTTCTAAATAAAAATAGACTACACAATTTTTTCTTAATAAAATGGAGAGGAGTAGGAATTTTGCATACTTAAAACGAGAAATTATGGGAGACAACCTTCTCAAACTACTAGGAACGTACATCCCAACTCATATCATCGTCTTCCTTTTCTTTCTGTGTCATCTTATTTTTGTTTGCAATGACATATCTATCTACTTACTCTTACAACTCCATGGCTGCATCTACCACCACCACCAACTACTACGACGTGTTTATAAATCATTGTGGGCCAGATGTTAAGAAGACCTTAGCCAACCATCTCTACCATAGTCTTCTTGTACATGGATTGCAGATCTTCCTAGACTTTGAGGAATTGCAGGAGGGAATCAACTTAACTTCTCAAATAGAAGGCGCCGTTCGAACAGCCTCTGTACATATCGCAATTTTTTCTACCAATTGGTGTCTGAATGAGCTACTACTGATGATGGAGTCAGGGTCAACCATTATTCCTGTTTTCTACGGTGTGAAGCCTTCAGATCTTCAGTGGACGCAGGGGGAAGAGAAGAAAACATTGGACCCTCAAACACATCAAGAGAAGCAGCGATATGACGACAACACTATTGAAAAATGGAGGAAGGCACTTTCCGATGTTGCAGAAAAAAGCAGTTTCGAGCTGGAGGCATATAATGGGTGAATGAGGACCTCGAACTCTTCCCGTTCTTCTTAGTTTTTAATTTCAGGTAGATAGGTTAGATATATGACACTTTTGTAGGGGTTCCTTACTTGTTATGTTATATTATTCAGGAATGAGGGGCAACTGGTCGATAGGGTCGTGCAACAAGTTATGAAAAAGGTTACCAAAACGCCCCTAAATGTGGCCAGATACCCAACTGGTCTAAATGGAAAAGTAAAAGATTTTGAAAATACAGTGTTATTGCAGCAGCAAAGTGGGGACGCTAGAGTTGTAGGAATTGTGGGTCTCGGTGGAGTTGGCAAGACGACCCTTGCAAAAGAATTCTTCAACCGGAACAGATCACATTACAATCGATCTTGTCTGATATCAGAGAAGGCGCTGCAAGGAAATCTTTAAATTCCTTGCAGAGTATACTTATTCACAATTTGACCCAATCAAACATGCAAATATACAACACTGAAGAAGGTAAAGAGAAGCTCAGAAGGCATCTCTCATCTGCGCACGCTCTCATCATTTTAGATGACGTGGACCATGTTCAGCAGCTCGATACATTATTGTCACCAATGAGGGATGTCCTTAATTCTGGAAGCTTAATTTTAGTTACATCTCGCAATAAAATGTTCTCACAAGCTCGGGAATAGTAGAGCCGTCTATATACAAGCTAACAGGCCTTAATTGACTACACTCCCAAGAGCTCTTCTGCTCGCATGCCTTCCTCCGGCCTCGTCCTGTTATAGGATTTGAACAAGCGGTTAATATGTTTTTGGATGCCTGTGATGGATTGCCATTATCTCTCAAAGTGCTTGGGGCGCTTCTTCATGGAAAACATGACTTGGAGTATTGGAATGCTCAATTGCACAAAATCTCCAAAATACTTCCCACCGATATACAGAGTACACTTAAAATTAGTTATGACAATCTTGATCCACAGGAGAAGCAGATATTCTTAGACGTTGCTTGTTTCTTCATAGGGGAAGACAGGGATACCACCATAAGAATATGGGATGCATGCGGCTGTGAAGGATCGCTGGGTCTTCGGAACCTAGAGAACCACTGTCTTGTCGAGGTTGACAGCAAAAACTCTATAAGAATGCACGACCACCTTAGAGACATGGGCAGAGATATGGCCGATAAAGAACCTCCGGGATGTCCGCATCGACTTTGG
>SNQJ01S0109181.1:27207-50310 GCA_010110895.2 Picea sitchensis
CCCTGAATCTTTTGAACAACAGATGTTTGCACCCTGCTTTTTTATCCCTCTGTACTGTATGCTAATATATCACAATGCTCAAAAGTTAACATCCTAAGTGTAAATGTGAACATTGCAAGCACCTATGCAGTTGAGGGAGTTGGCTATAAATGCTAGCCTTTTAAAGTTTCCAAAGTCCATAGGGAAACTGAAGCACCTGGAAAAGATTGTCCTGAAATTCCAAAATATGTCTGTTGAGCTGGAAACTTTGCCAAATGAATTCTGTCATCTACAGTCCTTGAAATACTTGGAGTTAAATAAGTGTTCAAAAATGAAATGGCTGCCAGATTCCTTTGGGAACTTAAGGAACCTCCAACATATTGACTTGTATGGGTGCTCCAATTTGCAGATGCTTCCAGATTCCTTTGCCAATTTACTACAACTTAAATATCTCTCTTTGCAATCATGCGAAAGGTTGACCATCTCGAAAGAAACTCTGGGAAATATCAGCAAACTTGAATTCTTAGATCTCTCAGGTTTCAAGGAAATTGAAGTACTGCCTCCCCAAGTCACACATCAATTGTTCCTCGAAGAAATGCATTTGTTAGGTACAAACATAAAAGAATTGCCAAGTGCCATTGGAAATCTATGCAATTTGGGTGTTCTGAAATTAAGAACCCCTTTGCTGGAAATGCTGCCACATTCCATTGGTTACCTTAGGAGTTTAGAGAGTTTCTGGGTACAGAATTGCCAGAAATTGTTATGTTTGCCCGACTCCATTAGCCTGTTGACTCAGTTGAGAGAATTAAAAATAATGGAGTCACGTGTACAACACTTACCACCATGTGTCATGGAGATGAACAATCTTGAACGATTAGAAGTAACGAAATGTCCATTAAGGGAACTGTCATTCAAGAAAGTTGAAGGGGAAATTGAAACATTAACAGGTTTGAGAGGGCAAAGAGTGTTGTATAAAACTGACGCTTCCATTGAAAAATGCATGTTTTGGCTCAGACACTTAGAACTGTCCCAGACAAGAATATCGGAGGTATCCTTTCATGAAGGTGTTTGCCCCAACCTTGAACGTCTCACCATGAATTTTTGTCATGATCTACTGGAGGTTGGAGCATTGCCAACGGCACTAATAAAGTTAGAGTTGATCAATTGCAGTGCATTGAGGAAAATAGGAGGGCTTTGTGGTCTTGTAAGACTTAAAGATCTGAATATCAGCGGGTGTTGTCAAGTGAGGAGCTGCCAGGTCTTGAAACATTGATATATTTGGAGGAGTTGCGGGCATCTCAATGTTTGAAGCTGAAGAGCATAGAAGGGTTGGTGCAGTTCACAAAACTTCAAGTTCTAAATGTGGCTTACTGTGATGAGTTAGAAGAGCTTCCAGGTATTGAACGTTTGACGTCATTGAGTAAGCTTAATGCCAAATTTTGTTGGAAACTGCAGTGGGGTAGGGGAATAGAGGAGCAGTTGCGCCAACGATTGAAGGAAGAACTCAGCATATGAAAAGCAAATTTTGCAATCATAGCACTTCATAATTAAAGTACTGGCCACAGTACTCCCTGCATGCACACTGCAAAGAGAGTTACAGAGTTTTGTCAACCATTATATATTTGTCTTTAACTCCGGATACATTAAGCCCCTAGAGGGATCTCCCCCCACCTCGACTATAGAGCACCTCATTTCTCTCTGTACAGTAGAACCAAAAAAATTCATGATATGATATTTTTTCATAGATATATTGAATGCTCTAAATTTGTTTAATTTGTTTTTATAAACTCCAGCATTAACAAGGAAAACAGTGCCAGCCACTCGTTACAATATGAGCTCAAATGCAATTGATGATATTTAAATATTTGATTTTATGGTGCGCATCTTATCATCAAAATCTCCTATGTGCAATTCATTCATTTTTTCCTGCCTATACTAACAACTTCTAGAATTTACAGTAGCATAATGCCATCATAAAAAAATTTAGCCTTGTTCTAGAGTCCCATATGGTCAGAAATGATACAGTTGCTACACAGCCTGCTAACATATTACTTGCTATACTTTTGACTTTATATAAAGGATAGGTTCACATACCAAGTACTTTAGTGTGAAAACAAACTAGGGCATTGACCAAATTGGATATGGGGTCATACCAATTGGCTTCACAGAGGAAGAAACACACTAGAACAGTCAAAATAAAGATGACCTAAGCATATGAGAACGAAGGTTTTACGTACCCTATTTTAGCCTCTGAAGATTAATTCTGGTATCATGCTTATGTTCCCTATTCGTCCGGCGATTCCGTGGTTGCTGTCCATGTTGAAATTCATGCTTCCAGGAAGGAGAGTATTCATAAATCCATGAAGCATTCGTCTAGCTGGCACTGCTTAACTTCTATAATTGGTTTCCAAATAACTGCCATGATTCCCCTGAAAAACCTGATTTGTGAACCGCCCATTCTCACCTATGATTTTTCTATCAACTTGTGAATCCTTGTGTGCATGAATCGGGTGGAAATATGATTTGTGAGCCTCCCATACCAACCAATCTTTTTATTGTCAACCCGTGAATCCTTTGTGTGCATGATTCGGTTCAAATTGAAATTGAATTAAGTCTTAGACTGATTGGCTCTGCATGGACTATTAACTTCTCATTGTCCCCCTGTTGCCAAGGTACTCGAGTCTCTTCATATAGCCTCGACTGTACTCCGACATATCGTGAACCAAATTGAGTTATACATCATTAGCTTTGCTTTGCATTGGCAATGAAGTAATCATTTAGCCACTATGTAACCCAATGCTCTTATTATGAGTCCCGCATTGATATTTTGTAAGTGAGCATCACCTCCCTCCATTGGTAAACATTTTTATCTTCCATATAGTTATCGTTCATCTTCGGCGGATGTATAATCTGATTCCAATGTTTATTTCCTCTCCTCCTTCCACATGTTACTTGAATTAAAGTTCCTTTCTTTGGAAGGCCTTTCGTCTTTTTATTTTTATTGTTTTGAATGGTAGATTTTACCAAATATTTTTTAAATTTTTATTTACATGTACTTTGTAATGTTGAGATATGTCAATCAATTTTCTCATGATTTTATGGATTGTAGTAGATTTAGTGGTTCATTTATTTAGTTTATTGTCAAGACAAATCACACAATATGTGGATACACATTTTGTTTGATTGCTGCTATAAATCTATGTACATTTTTAAAGGCAGAGAAGAGTTTTGAAAGAAATGAAATGTATGTAAGTTTGTTCTGATTAATGTAATATCTCACTTAAACGATAATAAACTGAATAATAGTGATATCAGATCAGGTACACCAACCAAGCTGAACAGATCTTCTGAACTTCACGAGTGAGGCGAGCTCAAATTTAGCAAGGGACGTTATTTTTAAACACAGACGCTCCCTAGAGAGTGTTGTGGGGGAACGCAACCAGAATACAATCGGAGGAGCGTTCAAAACACGATTGGAGGAGCACAGCCAGAACACGATCGGAGGAAGGTCCAGACACGGATGCGCCCTGTACACAGAGAGAGGAGCGTTTCTTTTGTATAGACGCGGTCTGTGCATGCGGAGAGAGGTGTCCAAGACGCGCTGTCTAGTGCTGTGGGGGGCGTCCTCAAATCAAAGTAAGGAATTATTTTGTTTTTGTGAGCGTTGACGTTTCAAAGTGTTTGAAAAAACGTCCTCCACAAGGTATATATATGGCTGAGGTATGAAGCGTTTTTCGATGGAGCGGACTTTTCCTTGCATACGAATTGTTTTATGAAACAATGGGAGATATAAAGGCTTGTGTTATATGAAGTGGATGTAAAGGTGGAAGAATGTTTTTGGGTTTGGTAAAATATTTAAAAAGGTGAAAATGCTTTAAAGATTTTAAAATATTTTTTAAACCTTTTATTTAATGTTTGAGTTAAACCTTATGGGTTCACTTTAAAACAAAAATTATATCTACACATAAAAAAAAGTTTAGTTTCATAAGTTTGATTTTTTAAGCATTTTTTTAGTTAATGGTTAAAGTTTATAGATCGAAGTTTGAGGTAGAAAAATTTAATGGGAAAAACAACTTTGAGCTCTGGAAGCTCAAGATGTAGGATTTCTTGGTGCAATAAGAGCTGCAAAAAACATTGGTGGGTAGGACAAAGAAACCGACAAGCATGACGAATGAGGAATGGGAAGAACTGGACGCAAAAATACTCAGTACCATTCGTCTATGTCTAGCAGATGAAGTTTTTGTTTAATATCATAGGAGAAGATAGAACAATAGGCTTATGGAGCAAGTTGGAAAGTCTGTACATGACGAAGTCCTTAACGAATAAAATTTTCTTGAAGAAACAATTATATAGTTTGCGAATTAAAGAAGGTACGCGAGTTGCTGACCATTTAAATACCTTTAATACCCTTATAGTTCACTTGACTAGTATGGAAATTAAATTCGAAAATGAAGATAAGGCTATTAAACTGTTGTGCGCATTGCCTGATTCTTGGGATAATCTAGTCACCTCTATTAACTTTAGCTCAACATATGTTTTAGATTGTGATTATGTTGCGGGAGCTTTGTTGGTCGAGGAGATGAGGAGAAAATCTAGTCAAGAAACCTCAACTTCAAAGGTGATGCTGGTCAGAGATCGACCCAAAGAAAAAAAGCAGAATCAAAGAAGTTCCTCACGATCTAAGTCAAGGGAAAGAAAGGGTAGAGTAAAATGTTGGTACTGTAGCAAAACGGGGCATCTCAAGAAAGATTGTTGGAAAAAAAATAATTTGAGGAGAAATCTACGAAAGAAGCAAATTTGGCTGCAGCAAAATCAGGTATGACCGATGAAATTTTATCTGTTTCTAGTAGCTTACAATATCGTGAAGAATGGTTGTTAGATTCAGGTGTCTCCCACCACATGTGCTCACATAAAAATTGGTTCATTTCTTACAAATCTGTTGATGAGGGTGTAGTGTTTATGGGAAATGGTTTTCCCTGTAAAATTGTTGGGGTTGGAAGCATTAGGATCAGGATGTTCGATGTTATTGTTAGAGAACTAACAAATGTTAGATATGTACTTGATCTTAAGTTGAATTTGATTTCATTAGGGATTTTGGATTCTGATGGATATAAGTATGCAGGTCAAGGTGGAACACTCAAAGTGTCGAAAGGCAGTTTAGTAGTGATAACCTTTATAAGCTGGAAGGTAGTACTGAAGTCACATATGAGGTAACAAAGGTGTCTTCTTGTTTATGGCAGAAGAAACAAGGTCATATGAGCAAGAAAGAGTTGCAGAATTGTAAGTTTCTTCTAGAATTAGGATCTTTGTTTCTAATTTTCCGCTTTTTTATATATCTTTGCAAGTTATGATGGTGTAAAGGGATGTAATGTGTGGGATCCTACTCTCCACAAGATCGTCATTAGCATAGATATAGTATGTATGGAACAACTAGAAGGGTTAGTTCAAAATCGCAATGGTAGATTTGTTTGCATGATACAGGATTCATTGTATGACCTAATGGTACCCAGACAACTGTACAAGAGGTTTGAATCCTTCATGGTGAGCCAAAAATTTTCAAGGGTAGGTATGACTATATTGTTTATAGTACATTTACTTTCCTGATGATATTTTTTTTATGATATGCTTGTTGCAAGACGAAACATGGTTGAGATCAGTGAGATAAAGTCTCAGTTGGACAAGACATTTTAGATGAAGGATCAAGGAGCAACAAAACAAATTTTGACCACAAAAGTAGACAGAGATGGTATACATGGTAAGTTGTGGTTGAAGTTCAATATGAACATCATGTAACTAGTTAATATCCCTGTTGCTTTCCATTATAAGTTTTCTTCAAGTTTAAGTCTCGTTTATAAAGAAGAAGAAATTATGTCTCGTGTTAGTTCAGTAGGAGGTCTGTTGGATGCAATGAAATGGTTAATACCATAGATTTCACATTCATTTGATGTTTTCAATCACATGGCAAATTCAAGTGGAGTAGTGAAATGGGTGCTTCAAAGTTTTAGAGGCACAAGTGTCACATATAATTATTACAGTGAGTTAGTCTATGGTAATTGTAATTTAGGTTTTGCAGGTATGTTGGATAAAAGGAGATTTACCTCGGGATATGTCTCAAAGTATTGTTTTGGAATACATGTTGGAGGTAGATTGATTCCTCAGAAAATACAAACTCGATCAAATCATACAGATGTGTTCACGAAATCAACGTTATTAGAGAAGTTGTAGTTGTGCTTGGATTCTCTTGACTTGCAGCATAGGTGATGTACAAAATTGGACAATGATATTTAGGTAAATTGTTGTCAAGGTGGAGATTGTTGAGATATGCCAACCAATTTTACCACGATTTTGTGGATTGTAGCAGATTTAGTGGCTCATTTATTTAGTTTGTTGTTGAAACAAATCACACAATGTGTGGATCCACATAAATGTAATCAGTTATGTGTAACTATTTGAGAGCTTCTATAAATCTATGTACACCCTTAGAGGCAAAGGAGAGTCTTGAGAGAGGTTGAGTGTGTGTAAGCATGGTCTGGATGATGTAATATCTCCCTTCAACGATAATAAACATAATATCATTGTCTCGTGGATGTTTCCTTGTATATGTGTTTACCACGTAAAACCGTTGTGTTCAATTTGTGTGATTGCATCTTGTTCAATATTTGCAATTAGATATCTGTGTTTTTTATGCTTCCACTACAACATGTAGTACATGTATTTTTTTGTTGGCCTTTTAGAGTTATTGTTTTAGTTGCATTTATATTGTGAGTGTGCTTTCCTTTTAACCTATTATGCCCTTAGCTATTTATAGATAAATAGGACCATGTATTTTATTACATCCTTATCTATTTATAGTTAAATAGGACTAGGGACTCTGAATGAGGATATAAATAACTAAAAGAGAAAAATACATGTATATAAAGATAAATATATAAGTAATCGAATGAGGACAACATTTTGTTCAATTTTTAATGACATTTGGGACATGACACTCAACAATATTGAGAATGAATAATAAATATAAAAGTGAATTAAAAGAATTGGACAAATTTTCATTGGATGAGATAGGGACGAGATATTGATGTTCCCAAGAATAAGCATCCCTCCAATTTCTAATTGAATGATATATGGGACATCAGACAATAATCACGCAAGGAATGTATGTAGTACTGGACAAATGATTTGTGTTGGTGGAAGAAATTCCATTCAAGGGGGAGAGTTATGGACATTGAAAGTAGGATTCTTAGAGTATGCATATCCCATTAGATTATTGATTGCATAGGGGATAGAACCTTTGACAAGTTTACAAGAAATCGTAGAGAAGAAGAAGAAATCTTTCAAGAAGAAGCAAAAAAAAGGTGCAGGACACAGTTGGGCCTATTTTCATTTTGTGGTACTGCCTCGTGAACCTTGAGAGGGTCTTGTTGTTGATCTACCCTACAACAGTGCAATGAATCCACAATGGGGAGACACCCTTGTCCCTTGGAGGTCTCAACAACATGATTTTAGTATTGCAAGAAGATGGATTAAATATAGACAATAGATAGAGGTTTAGATCAGATATGATTGATTGAGTATACTCATGACCATAAGGAACTTCTAATTGAACATCAAATTAGAAGATAATGACATAAGAGTGGACCATGAATAGTGAAGGAGGTGGTGCCATAGAAAAGAGAAAGGGCATTAACAAAGATAACACAAAGGACAAATATAGATAAGCAGAGAAGGTGGAAGTGGATGAAGGAGACTCTAAGAAGGGAAATCAAAGAGTGGAAAAAATTCTAAAGAGAAGAAAAACTCTAGAAAAAAAGAACAAGGGCTACGGGACAAATGAAGAGATAAAAAAATATAAGGACAAAGAAGATAGACACAAAAGAGGGGAGCATAGTGCATGGAGATAATGAGAGAAAACAAAACACGTGGAAAAGAAGATAAAGGACCAAGAAGACAAAAAAAAAATGGAAATCAATAAAAGAAGGCAACAAATAATAAACGAAGGAAAAGGATAAAACCAAAAAAGATATGTCTATGAGAAGATTTTGAAGGAGAGTAGAGTCTAGGCAGGAAAGATCCAAGGAGATAAAGAAGTTCTAAAAAAGGAGAGGACTTAGAAAAGATAGAAAAAACAAACCTTAAACCGAAGGAATAAGAAAGAACATAAAGTCAAATAAACAAAGAATAGAGATCAAGGTAGAATAAACAAATAGAGATCAAGGTAGAATAAACAAATAAACGAAGGAAAGTAGAGTCTAGGCAGGAAAGATCCAAGGAGATAAAGGAGTTTAAAAAAGGGGGAGGACTTAGAAAAGATAAACGAAGGAAAGTAGAGTCTAGGCAGGAAAGATCCAAGGAGATAAAGGAGTTTAAAAAAGGGGGAGGACTTAGAAAAGATAAGAAGAAACAAACCTTAAAATGAAAGGAATAAAAAAATATATAAGGTAAAATAAACAAAGAATAGAGACCAAGGTAGAATAAACGAATAGAGATCAAGGTAGAATAAACAAAGAATAGAGATCAACAGAAGGACATAAAAGAACAAAAAAGTGTATGCTTAAAACATATAAGTCTCACATAAGGTAGAATAAATAAAGAATAGAGATAAAAAGAAGGGTACATGGACATAAAAGAACCAAAACATATATGTCGAGGAAGGGAATGAACATAACAAAGGCACATAAGAGAAAGGAATATAAGACAAAGATGTTGAAAAGGACTTGGACAAACAAGGACAAAGACAAAATATAAATACAAGAGAATATGATAATAAAGGGATATAAGTAGAAGACATGAAAATAGATATGCCACAAGTGCATTGAATGACTAAGAGGACAAGATGAGAAAGATGAATTCTGAGCAACACTGGCTGAAGTAGAGATGAGAAAAGTAGAATATGTGGGACATAAAGGAAAAGAAAAGACAAAACACGATATCTTGTACATAAAATCGATTAGTAGACAAGAAATAAAAGAGACAAAGAAGAATGAGAGGCAAAGAGGTATATGGAAAACATGAAAGTATATAAGATATGAAAGAGAAATAAAGAAATAATAGAATAAGAAAAGAGGGCCAAGGACCATGAATGAGAATTTAGACATAATAACTAAGAGAAAAAAAAAGTTCATAAGAAAATTTGAGGAGATCAAATCTAAAAAGTTAGAAGAAGAAAAAAAAGATAAAAAAGGAAATGAAGAAGAAAGAGACATTATTAATGGGAATGGAAAAGGAAAAAGTCTCAAGATAGGATAAGGACATGGAATGTGAGAAAGAGAGACCAAAGGGAAAACATAGGACATACAAACATATGATAAGCAAGCATGAGTCAACAACCATGGAAAAGGAAATACAGGGAGATAAGAAAATGGAAAAAAAAACATAAGTACACTAATAATAAAAGAAAGATGACACATAATGAAGAAATGAAGACAAAGAGGACAACATTAGATGAATAGAAGCAGAGGAGAAGAAAGAAGATAAAGAAGTAGTAGATACAAGTAGAAGAAAGAGGACAAACAAAGAATATGACATCACAAGAAGGTTTCCACAAAAGGATGATACATGAAGGATAGACTAGGACATGAAGAAAAATAAGGGATAGGACAATGAAGAAAATTGATTTTTTGAAAGTATAGTCTAGAGATAGAGAGGGAAATAACTTTTTGAAAATGAATTTTACTAGACTTCAAGTTGACTAAAATATTCTAAATTGGGCAAGTCCAAGGGGGGATTTTTAAGACAATTTTGAAACATTTTTCGACGGGGTAGTCAGTTAATGATGTAGACAAATTGAGGGATTTTTAGTGTAGATGAGACATAATAGCATAACTACAAGCTACAAAGAGCCAAAAAAGAAGAGAAGATAGAGGAAAAAAAGGGGAGGCAAATAAATCATAGGGAAAGACAATACAATAAATTTATGGAAGTTTTTTAATAGACTTTTGTAGGCACTGTTACCCCCCCATGCCTAGGGGTAACTAGAGGATATCATGTCTCGTGGACTACAATGGATACAATGATCCTGACCATGATGATGATCAACATGTCCATAGATGGTAGCCCAACAACCCCCCTCATTTGCCTCTACAACTACAGATCAACCAAGGCTCATCACATCCAAACAACCCAGTGTATGGGAGATGGTCATACAACGCCACCACGAGGTATGTTAATCCTTATTTCATGCAAAGTGTTGTGCTTAATTTGTTAGTCATGTGGATGAGGATATTTTTTTGAAGTTGGATAATGAATCACTAGATTGGAAATTTGTGTTAGTTTCCTTGTTTCACCTTGGTGATCAACCTCTATGCCCTAGTCTCATGTTGTCACTGCCCAGGGAAAAGGGGTACTTCTGGGGGGGGCTCAAAAGGGTAATGTTTCGTTCTCCACCATACTTAACACTTCCCATCCTAGAACCTCTCATACTGCACTAAACTTTAGTAATTGGTCATTGTTCATTCTCTCATGAGAAGAAGGGGTTGAAGGCCCAAAGGTTGATGCAATTGCTATATATGTATATGCTATAAATGATGATAAAGGCCACCATAAAATCCACATACCAACTTGATCTCTACCCCCTCTAATAGTAGTTTCCCCTGCCCTAATGCGAATGAATGTACAATCATAAAAAAACTATAGTCCATTAAAAATGAATGACTAAAGCTTGAAACCTGTAAAGGGGACTTGAAAATGAAAAATGGGTATCAAAAGGAAATTAAAGGGTTCAAAATGCAAAAGGTACCAAGGAAAGGGTATCTCAAGTAGCAAGTGCTCCCTCTACAAAGGCACTCATAGAAATGGATTTATGACACCATAAGCCATGAAGTAAGCCCTAATTCATATACCTATCACACTTACTCTTGAAGGGTTTCTTTCTTTCATGCTTCCCTCGGGACATATCCCTCTACCCAGGTCTTTTATTTCATGTTTAGACTAGCACAACTAATAGGGTTGGATGAAGGCCCTCCCATACTTAAACTTGCCAACTCACATGAGGTCCTGGGCCAGTGTGATGCTTGAAGGGGACACTAAGGTGAATTGTTTACATTGCTTATATCTTAAGTAACAACTTACTTTGCATGATTCAAGGACTAACATCTCTTATGAAAATTGTTTTGCCTTGTCTTATACTTTTCTTTGTTTTGGATGACCTTGACATGGTTCTTTGAGGTACGTCTTGGTCTTTCACCCAGGACGTTGTGCCCATATTACAGGACTTTGGAATGTGTGATGTAGAGCTATGAGTCATCCTATGACTTACCACCTTCTGACATGAGCTCTCACATCCTTGGAACCTTGGACAATGGATATATGGTCTTGGTTTGAGCATATTTGGTCATGATGGCACATAGATGGGATGAAATCCCACAAGCTAGGAAAATTACCCCAAGTCTTATTATTCATTGGGTAAGGGACGTCGCAACAACATATATCCAGACACCATGAAGAGATGAGATGAATCTCCCTCTAGCCCGAACACAACACCCTATATCCTAGACACTTGCCTCCATTTCATGATGACGTCACATCTAGAGTTTGATTGTGCTAGAGTTTTTATGGAAATTTGGGGTACCAGTGATGATTTGGCATGACCATGGTTGAGGAGACACACCTTTTCCAGTACTCCACCTCCAGAAGATGTCACATGGCCTTTAGAGGTCCTCTCTTAGCCTTTGGAGGTTTGATGTCACCACATGTGTGGAAATTTTGATGGCATTTTGACATTTTGACATTTTGCACAGGATAAATGAGGGGTTGGCCCCACTTATAATTAAGTTTTGTTATGTTATGTGGAAAAAACACAAAGCCTAGATTCATATATAAATGCTAGCATTCACTTTCATTTGGATCGTCGAAATTCCTCACACATTGTGGGGTTACACTTCTGAAATTTTCTCCCTTTTTAGCTCTTTGGATCTTTTCTCTTATGTGCCATGCTTGAAGGAGGATATTTTTTGGATGGTTTTCTCATTTGGATGGATAATTTTTGCAATTAAGTTTGATGCTCTTGATTCTTGGGATGAAGTAATTAATTTTTTGCAATTTTATCTTGTCTTGTTAATGTTAATGGTTAAATTGCTATCTTGTTGCAAGTATCATTGTTTGGTTGAAACCCTAAGAGGAAGACATAAGTGCTTCTCTTCTTCACAAATTTTTATTTGTCCAAGATTGTGAAACATCATTGCTAGGGTTAAAATCCTAAGGCCCAAAAGTGCTTGCACTTAAGGGTTTAACCCTAGACATTTGATCCTTGACCTAAGTGAATCTATAAGAAGGGAAAATGACACCTAGGGCCCAAACATGCTTTCAACCTAGGTACTTTCTTTCTCAAAGTCTAAATCCTAAGGCCAAAATGTGCTTTCACCTTAGGGTTTAGACTCTACCTCATTGGTTTCATCTAGATCAATCTTCAATTTTAATGCATTTGAGACTCCATAAGCCCTAGATGACAATGACACTAATATAGGAGTGTTATTGGTTTCATCTAGATGACAATGACACTAATCACATTTATCACTCTCTTAAGCATCCTACTAACATTTCTAACCCTAACTATAGAAAACTTCAAGTATTTACTATTGTTATAAAAGTTTTCTACAACCACTGAAAATCACATTAGATTGTTGCATACACCTATTTATAAGTGGCTTAACTTGTTCAGAAATCACTCCTAGCGATTGGATAATTATCTACTTGTTTAATGCTTACTTCTCATGCTCAATTGCCATATTATTTAGCATTGTTTCTTCTTCTTCTTCTTGTTGCAATCTATTTATTGTTGTTATATAATTTTTTACTGTTGTAATTTGCAACGACCATAACAATTTTACTTGTCTAGTGTCTAAAGAAGTCAGTATTGCATAATTTAGCTTGGTAATTGTCAATATATGTTTCAAATTATTTATTGTCTTGTATAGGTACAACAATTACCTTGCAATTCCTCACTCCCTTCCTAGATCTAGACCTAGACCTAACTAATAGGTGATAAAGATAGGGGTGACATGCTTGGATATATCTTGTTATTTGATCCCTTGAGGTCACTAGGGAAGCCTCCCTTGTGGTGGACCTCTTCCATCACTAAAACGAGGGAAGTCCCTACTTAGGTGACAATGGTAGGTTCTTTCATAGTTACACAATATTTGGGGATCTTGTGGAGGGATTTGCACAAGTACAAATCCTGCGATAACATGCACAAAATCAACTTAAGGAAATATATACCAAATACTTTTGGGGAACAAAAATTATGCAATAACATAGCTAGGAAGTTATTTAGCATTCAAGGGTCAAATGGGACTTTTCCTAAGTGATTAATTTTTATTTGGTCTTTTTATGTGTTAATGTACATGTTGACTCTTTACTAGTCTAAGGGTTAAAAGTGGCTAAGTTGATGAGCGATTTAAGGGATATCTATCTATGTCAACCTTGATGGTCACACTAGGACCTTTGAGTTATGATTAAGTTGAGTGGAGCTTGAGTGAAAAAGGGTTCCAAGAAGTTAGATGTGTTATGTTGGTCATTATCTTGTGAGATGTTGGAGTGGGACAAGATCAACATGGACAAAGGATGCAACTGGGACACAAAACATATGCTTGAGTGGACTAGATTGGACATATGGTTATGTGATTTAATGGACATTTAGGACAAGTTTTTTCTCTCGATTCTCAAGTTTTCCACTATAAATATGTATTTTCATGTGATGCTTATAATTTTTTTATTGTTATGTTCCTTTTATTATATGATAAAGACATGCTTAATGGTAATAAACTTGCAATGTTATATTCAACGTTTAAGAACAAATTTTTGAGTTGGGTAAAAAAATTATATTATCTACAAGAAACTTTTCAAACCATTTTCTCACTCTTTGGATAATTCTTATTTGCATTTTACAATTCATAGAACTGTTATGTCTATATCTAAATGATTGAATGTTGATATATCTTTCAAATTCCACATCCTAGCTTGAGTGACTTACAAAAACTAGTTAAAATCTCTTGATTCAAAATCTCTTAGTTGAATATTGCATTCCCCCATATCTATCCTTCCCGCCTTTGTTTCCCTTGATTTTAGTATAGTCAACCTTAGTAATTAAGGAATGTTAGAGACTCTATCACCATTAATTTCTTAGCCTCATCCAAGATCCATAAGAATTGGGTCCCTTCCCTAATCCAAAGAATACGATTCATGCCTTTTCTTCCCCGCCATCCCTTTTACAGGAGTCCGCATGCAAAGAGGCCAATGGGAGGGGAATTTATTCCTAAGTCATGGCCAAATAAATTATTTTTTTGTACCCCTATGAAGATGGGACAACATTCATTAGAGTAGTAGGATTAGGTTCCATTAAGGTCTTGTTTTCCTCCACCTAATGGTGGTCCATTTGTGAATCTTTCCACCAAGAGGGATTCCAATTCTCCCCTTTAGTGTTGGGTTAATCTTGACTCGATCATAGAGTAGTTAAGATAAACTTGATACAATCAATGATGGGTTCCATTAAGGTCTTATTTTCCTCCACCCAATGGTGGTCCATCTTTGAATCTTTCCACCTCGAGGGATTCATATTCTCCCCTTTAGTGTTGGGATAATCTTGACTTGGTCATAGAGTATCTAAGATAACCTTGATACAATCAATAATGGGTTTACAGTTCATGGTTTATGGATCCATGGTATTTTCCCATGGTATTTCCATGTGATGAAACATATTTAAAGGCTTGAAGAACTCCATTGTAAAATGTTGAATGACCTGTTCTTTGGTTGGCTTCGCCATACTAGCCAAGGTAAATAAGGATATATCTTTGAAAGTTGGTTTTCCCGGTAAAGGGTTTCCATGGTCAAAATATCTTTTGCATTTTGGGATTGCTTTGTTATTTTTTATGTTTCTTCTCTCGATATAGGTTTTCCATTTGGTATCCAAGCAAGGAAAACCCAGACTCTCTAGTGAGAGTGGTTTGATGATGGAAGCCATGGAGAGAGTAAATGGTATATAGGCAATAAATCATGTAAATTCTTCGAGCATCACATGTTTGGGAATGCAATTGTAAGAATTCAATTTGGTGTTGTAATTTAATCACATGTAAATGGGCATATGGCTATAAGACTTATTTTTCCATATGTAGCCATGGTTTGATGAATCACTAGTGTAAATTCTAAACACATGACAATGACATATTCCCATGATTAAAAAATAGTCTAAATCAAAGGAAAATGCTCTCATAATCTACAAATTGTGTATGGCATTGATTCCCTTTATCCAACACAATTTGAGCAAGAAGGGATTTCAACTTTTAAGAATAATTACACAATCATTTATTTTTTTGTCATGTTGAGTGGGCCAAACTATTAATAATATGTATTTCCTCCTAGGGGGTCACAAGTTAAAACTTGAAAAGGGGTTGGGTATGTACACCTTGGTAGAATTAAGTAGTCAAATCACTACACAAATGGAGGCCCTTGTCTCACAAAAAAGGGGTCCTCATACATCAATTCCATTTTATTATATTTTTTCTAAGATCTATATTCTTAATATCATTAAGAATACATGTATTATGGAGCTATATAGCTTTGTTTGACAAAGTAGGGTATTTCCACACAAGATGAACATCTTAATAAAATGCTCACACAACTAGATCAAAGATCAGTACACCAATGTTTTTTACGTGGTTAAAACCCTCTAAGAGGGAAACAATTCATGGATCGCTAGAAGTTGTTGAATCATGTTGTTGAATTCCTCTTCTAGATCATTACAAGATGATTACTTTAATGTTGTTTCCAACTCTAGTTTTCCTGTTCCATTTTTCAGTCCTTCAACTGGACAATTGAACTATATTCCCATTTCGACTAGATTGTCGACCTCTGAGTCGATTAGTCTGTCAATATCTATTTCAACTGGTCTTTCATCTTCATCGACTGAACTTGTTCTGACTTGTGATCAATCCTCTTAAGTGAACAACAGTTCACCTATTTCTTGTCTACCTCGATGGGTTGCCAAGACAATTGAAGTTGTTGGACCTAATGCCAATGATATTTCCTCCAGACGACAAACTGGAAGTCAAAAGCAACATGCCAGTGTAGCATTGATGAATAATGTACTTGAAACTTATGATCTTGTTTCCTACTCAGATGCTCAAGGATGACCTGAATGGGAAAAGGATATGCAGACATAAATTGATTCTTTGTTGAAGAATCACACCTGGGACTTATTTCCCCAACCACAAGGAAAGAATGTTGTGAAGTGTCAATGGGTATACATGACCAAATTTATCTCTGAAGGTGTTGTTGAGTGACATAAAGCTCGCTTGGTTGTGAAGGGATTTTCTCAACAAGATGGCATCTACTAAACTGGCGCCTTTTCCCCTATTTCAAAGATGAACTTTGTTCAACTGATTATTTCCCTTGTTGCTCTCTTTGGATGGAAAATCCATTAGATGGATGTGAAGAGTGATTTTCTTCATGGAGACCTATCTGAAGAAAATTTCATGGACCAACCACCTGATTTTGTGATATATTCTAACCTGGTTTGTCAACTTAAGAAGTCACTTTATGGTTTGAAGCAAGCTCCTTGAACTTGGTATACTAAGATCGACCATTTCTTTCTTCGACTTGGTTTCAAACATTGTGAATTTGATCACAGCTTGTATGTACTCCATACCAATGGATACACTTTGATCATTGTTGTATATGTCGATGACCTTGTCATTACTGGAAATAGTACTAATCTCATTCTTAGATTGAAGAAACAACTTATTGACTCATTTGACATGATTGATCTTGGTACTCTGCATTATTTTTTGGGTCTTCAAGTATTACCACTATATCATGGTTTTTTCATTTCTCAATCTAAATATGTAATAGATATTTTGAAATTTTTTAATATGGCCGATTGTAAGCCTTGTGATACTCCTTTTTAATATGGAGTAAATCTCGCCAAAACTAGTAAAAATCCCAAAGTCGATGCTACACTTTATCGACAACTAGTTGACATTATTATTTATCTTACTCATCATCGACTTGACATTTCCTTCATTGTTAGTCTGGTTTCTCAGTTCTTGTAGGACCCCCAAGAAAGCCACTGGAAAGTAGTCAAATGAATTGTCTACTATCTCAAGGGTACCACTCATTTTGGTATCAAGTATTGTCATAGTTTAGATTCACTGGTTGGCTTCACCAACTCCGACTGGGCTGGTGACATTGATGATTGGATGTCCACTTATGGCTATGTGTTTCATCTTAGGACTGGATTGTTGGTACAATCATGAAAGAAACTAAAGGTAATCTCATTTTCAACTATAGAAGAATAATATCGTGGCACCATTCAAGCAAGACGGAGGTAGTTTGGATCCGCCAACTTCTAGGTGAAATTGGCTTTCTTGTCCATACCTTGACTACAATTTACTGTGATAATCAAAGTTCCATAAAGGTTGTTGAAAATCCTATTTCCCATAATAAGATGAATCATGTTGAGCTCCATCCTCACTATTTGAGACAATTGGTTTATGATAATGTTGTCTCTCTTGAATATTGCAGAACAAATGATCAAGTTGATTATATATTCACTAAGCCTTTATCTGAAGCTCTATTAATCAAGATTCGTATGATGTTTGGGCTTCATGAAGATGCAATTATGGGGGGATGTCATGATGACATAATTTCACCTCCTTAATCTATATAGTCATGCGTTGATGGGGGGTGTTGGAACATCATGTTGATATTATGGTAGTTGCGGGAGGTATTAACCTCTATGTTTAACCTTTGACGAGTCTAGAATATTCTGGGAAGCAAGAGAAACCCTAGATGGTTAGGAAATAACCTTAGAAGACAAGTTGACTCAAGATAATAATTTATATTAAATTATTGTCCTCCAGAAGTAGAAGTCACCCCAATTAGGTCACTTGGAGGACTATAAATAAGAGGGCAATAGAGATCATTTGTCACACTCACACTCACAATTGCATAAGGACAAGTGGTGTGCATTATTGGAGGAGAGCTACAGTTGCTATAGTGGTGACTTGGTTTTTAGTTATGGTTGGACTTTCTCCTTGGTTATGGTTTAGACCTTTTAGCTAGTACACTAGCTTTGGAGAGAGGTACGCTACCTTGGTTGTTTATTGGTTATAGGGTTTGCTTCTAGAATTATTTTGTTTGTCAAGGTTAAGGTGCTCAAGGGTGGCATTTATGCCTATGGTTGGGTGACAATATTGAGATATTGTCTATGGTGAAATGATCACACCCATTATTCTAACAGGTTATGGGTCGACACTATCTTCGGACAGTCTAACCACTGGAAGGTAGATTGGGAGGATTTTCCCAGTTGCAGTCAAAGTTTTGTTGCAACAACAAAACCCTAACCCTCGTGTTGATGCACATTAAGTTAAGTGCTTGACATAATTCCTATATAACCTAGTGCACCCTATCCTAGTGCACTTCTTGGTACTCTCAGCAAGCCAAGGCATCAAGTTTGAGTTTTTGGTCAAAGTAAAAAGTTGACCAAGTCAAAGCAGTCATGACTTACTCTATGAAGTCAGGAAAAAAAGTTAGAAGGGGCTTCTAACTTCATAGCATGGAAGACAAGGATTGACCTCATTCTTTCCAAGAATAAAGTGTTGGATATCATGAAAGGGAAGATCATGTAACCACAGTTTGAAGCAGGAAAAGAGAAGGAACCTCAGGACTTTGCAGTTATGGAGAAATTCAAGGACAATGACATCAATGCTATGAGTATCATAGTGGAATATGTAAAGGACCATTTGATACCCTTAATTTCTCATCTTGACTCATCTAAGAAGATGTATGATGCCCTAAATAACCTCTTCTCAGTCACAAATATTGGACAAGTAATGAGTCTGAAGAATGAGCTTCGTGACCTAAAAATGAATGATGTTGACACCATAACATCATAATTTGTAAGAATCTCTCAGTTACGAGATCAACTACAAGCTATCGAGTAAATCATTTCAGAAAAGGAACTAGTAAATATCGTACTTAATGACCTTCCCAAGACATGAGATGCATTTTCTGCAAGCATGAACACAAGAATACAGTATCCCACATTTGAAGAACTTTGGACTTGTTGTGCACAATAAGAATCAAGGATTAATGCAAAAGAGAAATCCCAAAAGAAAGATGATGATCAAGCCTACATAGAAAAGTTCAAGAAATTCAGGAATAAGAAGAATTTTAGCTCAAGGAAGAAACCAAATCAAGAAAAGAATATGTCAAAAATACAATGCTTCAACTATCGAAAATATGGTCACTACAAGAACCAATGTTTTGAGTTAAAGAAAAGGAAGGAAACACATGAAGCAACAGTTTCCAAAGAAAAGGAACCCTCAAAGAAATTCAAGCAGGATGAAGCAGACTTTTTCTTCTAGTCAAGGTAACAATATTCTTCTATAACATAGTCCTTGTACATAGCATGTTTACATAGTTCCTGTACATATCATGTGTATCTTTTTCTTGGAAGATAAGATGGTCAGTGTTAATGAAACAACACCTATGGAAGAATAATGAGATAAGAATTTCCATTACAATGACTATTAATCAAACAATGTATCTGAAAATGATGAAGTACGTTGACAACCTTTGGTAGAAATTCATGTAAGTAGCAATTACCAGATAGACCACAATCAGAATCAAACTTGAAGAAACCTGGAAGAAGACAGACTAGAAAAAAGCCAGTAATCAAGAGGAAACTAGAATAAACTTGTGACACTTTGCAGAAAGAAATAAGGATGCAACTGAAAGCATGGACTCTCTTAGATAGAGGGAGCTTATTGCAAAATTCCAAAAGAAGAGAATACATATTTCTCATTCAGGCATGAAGATGGGATAAGAAGGGAGCTAATCCTCAATGATATGATCCATTAAAGAACTCATGAAGACTATGAACTACATGTCCATGTTCTTCATGGAAGTAGTATCCATGTTAAGTATCACATGTTCAACCTAACTCTAGAAGAAGTCTTCTTAAAAAACAAGCCTTGAGTACCCTTGGTTTTCCATCTACATTTATGTTCCTATAATGAAAGGAAGAAGTTGGAACCTTCTGGAAGGAAATATAACCTATAGAAGATTCCATGGACTCCAATGTTGAAGAGGAACATGAGGAAGAACATGAAGACTCCAAGAAAGAAAGAAAATCCAGAACAACCAATTGAACCAGTTATTATACCGAGAATCATAAGACTACCAATATGGTTTGAACCCACTAGAAGTAGTCAAGAAGAAGGAATGGAAGGAAGTTGTGATGAAGAACAATGTATGTGAGAAATTGTGAAAAATACTTATGAATGAAAGCATTGATAGATACAAGGCGAGATTCATAACTAGAGGGTTCTCCCAGAAGGAGGGAGAAGACTATGATGACAACTTGTTCCAGTAAACTAGATATACCTCTATATGATCCATTATATCTCTTGCAATATACATGGATTGTTTACATCAGTTAGATGTAAAAGATTGTTCTTCCCAATAGAGAAATTGAGGAAGAAGCATATGTAGAGAAACCTCAAGGTTTTGAGATATACCAGAAGGAGACCTGTGTATGCAGATGGAAGAAGACCTTGTATGGATTCAATCAACTTGGTGTAGAGCCTCTCATGTATAGCAAAAGCGTGGTGAAAAAATTCCTATGACAAAGGAAGTGTATCGAAATGGTTCTTCATAAATTCGGGATAACAAATTGCAAATCCATGGCAAACTCCCATGATGAAAGATCTAAAGAAGTTGAGAGACTCTAATCCAGTAGACTCGTCCCTGTATCAAAAATTGAATGGCTTGTTAATGTATTTGGAGAATACTCAGCCGGATATTTTCTTTACTGTGAAAATAGTTTTAGGTGGAACCTAGCCATGCGAATTGAATAATTGAAAAGCATGCCTTAAAATGTATCTGTGGGACATTTGATTTATGATATACAATTGCATGGATTTATCGATTCAGATTGGGTAGGGAGTGCAGATAACAGAAGAAGTGCTTATTGGATATGTTTCAGTTTGAGGTTTTCCATGATATCATGGGCTAGTAGGAAATAAAAGTCTGTTGCACTCAGCACTGTAGAAGTAAAATATATTGCAGCTTGTGATGCTTGTACGGAAGCAATGTGGCTCCATAAGCCAATTTCTGGACTGTTTGATCAGGTGCTAGAATCAACTGTGATATATTGTGATAATTAGAGATGTGTGAATCTTTTAGAGAACACGGTGTTCCATGACAGGTCGAAGCACATTGAGATCAAGTATTATTTTCTCTGTGATAGAGTCCAGAGGGGATAATTGGTTCTCCAGTATATCTCCACAGATGAGCAGATAACATATATTTTGGTAAATCCTTTTTCCAAGATGAAAAGTTTATGTAATTAAGGGACAAGTTGGGGCTCGTGGAGATGACTTCCTTATTGGAAAGGGGAGTGATTACTCTCAGGTTGGGAGGGAGAAATAATATGTTATTGATATATGGACAATCATTTTCCATTTTGGAAAATGGTCCAAGTTGGGAAGTCACTTTCCAGTTCAGAAAGTGGTCCAATATTTCCGACGAACAATCATTTTCCAGTTCGAAAAATGGTTCAGAACAAACAATTATTTTCATAACAAAAATGGTTCGTTAGATTGTTAATGTACCATAGACAATGATTCCCCTTGTGGCTAGTGTGGGGGAATAGTCTAGGACAATCATTCTCCTTGGAATTCACTCTGAGAAGTGGTGAAGCAGGATGGTCCACCTCTCTCGGAAGTCATTCTTTCGAAGTTCACAGTTGTGAGCAGTTTCGAAGAATGGTCTGATGTAGGAGGTTGGTGCAAGACAGTCATTTATGTAGGAAATTATCCAAACAGTCATTCCCTAGGGCAGAAACATTCTCTCCAGGTTGCACTGTGATTGGTGTCGGAAGAATGGTCCAGGTTCAACAATCAGGGACAATCATTCCCTAGGGAATACTCATTCTCTCCAGGTTGCATTGTGAATTGTGTCGAAAGAATGGTCCAGTTAGGTTGAATGGTCTAGGTTCAAAAATCGAGCATAATTATTCTTCTATACTTGAGAAAAATAGTCCAAATAGCCCATGGATGATGTTTAAAATTGCGAGGGAATATGCTCTTCAAGATATCATAGATGTGAGTGGAATAATGGCCCAGATGACTCAGTTTGTATCATGACATTGTTGATGTAGGTTGATATCAGATGATATGATTGTTGTGGAGACTGTATGTCTCTGGACAAGTAGTTGTATGCTACTGTAGTGGATATGATCCACTGGTAGTGACTGTGTGTCACTAGTTAGTAGAAATGGGATACTAGGAGTGGTTGTGTACCACTGGATAGTATTTGTATACTACTATGAATAAACACAATTTTGTTCTATTGGATGACATTGTTCTGATTTCCATGGAGACTATATAGTTAGATAGTGATGATGGTGCTTGTGATTTGATCATGAGATATCATGTGTGGCTACAATGATGCTACCAGATGAATGGTTTGTTTTTTCTCAAGACCATTTCCTTTCATGCATCCCTAGTTAGGAGGGAGTGTTGATATTATGGTAGCTGCGGGACATATTAACCTCTACGTGAAACCTTTGACAAGTCTAGAATATTCCGGGAAGCAAGAGAAACCCTACAAAGTTAGGAAATAACCTTAGAAGCAAGTCAACTCAAGATAATAATTTATATTAAATTATTATCCTCCAGAATTAGAAGTTGACCCAGTTAGGTCACTTGGAGGACTATAAATAAGAGGACACTAGAGCTCATTTGTCACAATCACACTCACAACTGCATAAGGACAAGTGGTGTGCATGAATGGATGTTATGAACCTGAATAGATCTACAAATATAATCACCACAAATATTGAATACACAATAGATCCACATAGAAAGATAGAAGAAACCACACTTTATTATTACTAAACCCTTGAGGTAGGGCAACACCATACAATGGATCCTATTATGGAAGGGATCCTCTCTTGTTCACTTACCTCTTCGAGGGGGCTTCCTCCTAATGACCTTCAACTCCAAATACAATATTTATCTTCATGTCCCATTACATTGCTTGAACCCCTTTATATAGTGCTACCATCACCCAAGAACATTCTAGAGGAGGAATCTTCTAGAAGTATAACCTTCTAAGAAGTTATCTTAC
>SNQJ01S0109181.1:52605-70145 GCA_010110895.2 Picea sitchensis
TTTGGTATCGTCCTCCCCGTTGCCACCTGTTCTCCACCTACCGCCTCCCTCTTCCCCTGTCATCTATCCAACTTCCCTCTCTCCATCCACATGGAACCTCCTCAGGTCATCGTCCTCTCGTCTCCTGTCATGTGTCCCTCTCATTCCCATTCACCTCCTCCTATACTCCCGCACTCCATTCTCCTTCCTCCTCTATCCTATTCAGATCGTGTGGCATTCCTTAGCTGATGTCACAGCTCCCATTTCTTCTCCATCACCTCCACAGTGTTCACGCCTTTAACCCCCGTCACACCCTCATCCACATCCGCCATAGGGGTCCCTCGCATCAGTCCATAGAAGCAGCATCCAAAGAAAGACCGTTCGGCTGATCCAAGTGGCACCATTAGGAGACCTCCACATCCCAGAAGGCAGAGTTGACCAAGGACGTCCCTAGTCCCAAGAATTCATTTATGGTGGTTGTTGCTGGTGGTTGAGCATCATTTCTTCCATAAAGAGGAAGGTCTGGCAAAGGACTAATTCACGTCAACTCACCTATAGAAGGACAGTCTGAAATCTAATGGTGTCTATCATAGGCGCATGATCGTCCAGAGTTTACATGCGCAGACTGTCAAAAGACATGCAGACACAATGTTTTTAATGAAGCATCTTGTTGTTCTTGTTGTTGTTGTTTTGAGTATATGAAGGTGTTTTTGCCATTTTTGTAAGGGTCGATGGTTGAGCTAGGCTCCCATTCTGTAAGTTTTGATGAAGCGTTGGTCGCTCTGATTAATGTATAAGGCATTTGAGACTTCTTACTTTATGGATGTCAACCTCTTTTTCGATCTCTTTGTTTACTGTGTTAGAACAACTCGGAATTGGAGGATCTAGTCTAGTTGTGTTGTTGTAGGATGATGTAGGTTGGATCATTGCAATAGTCGCAACGTTTCTAATCAGTTCTTGTGTTTTCTCAGCGCTGGAATGGCTTGGAATTGGAGGATCCAGTCGAGTCACCCTTCAGCTCCTTGAAACTCTGGAGTAAGAGGATCTTGGCTTCTGAGTTTTTCTTCCTCAAGCTTCCGAAGGCCTTTTACCCGAGGCAATCTTGCTCACCCTTCTCACAAGTCTTCCATATACCACCCTTTAATCAACTTACTGACAGAAGTTGGATCAAGACCTCCCTTGCTTTCTACATACCAGACTCTGGTTCTTGTGTCAATGATGCTTTCCTGGGTCTCTTTCCATTTGACCACCCCCATTTATTAAATTGTGACATAAAAATTGATGGGTGTCGGGCTCTACTCCTGCTGCAATCCAGGAGTGACTTCTAACGCTAACATTTCTGGCGTTGTTGCCGAGGACGAAATTGAAAATTTTCCCTAGGCAGAACGACATTGAGCCTCTGATATTGAAGGTGCATCAGACATCAGATCCCTTCAAGATTGTTACTGTGCACCTGGCGACTCCATGGTTTCCACGTCACTGTTTCAGTTGTGGCTACTATTAGCACACCTGAAAGCTGACCCAGAGGAGCTTTCTCGAGAAGGTTTCAGCAGCTGCTTTCTCAGCCTGAGAAGTTTCCTGGGGTAACGACAACATTGAGATCTGACCTTTGATGGTGAACAAGGACTAAGCACATTCAAAGATGTAAATCTTTCATCTGGCGACTCCATGATTCAAGGATTGATTGGAGACTCCACTGGTTCGATATGGAGAAAATCCTTGCTTGCAGGTTTGCTCCTTTTAATTTTTCTACTATTCCTGGTTTTCCTAATGTTGTCCCCTCTCTAAATGAATGGGGCGATTATTTTCCCATATTTGGAAAATGTGAAGAGGACAACCCTGCTCAGCACCTCAGTGAGTTTCATGAACTCATGCGTCAGTGGGAGATACATCATGAGGATGTATTACTAAAGATGTTCGTGTTCTCGTTAGCAGGGGATGCACGTAAATGGTATCATTCTTTACCCCCTGCTAGCATTTCTTCACTCAATGGATTCCATGCAGTTTTCACCGCCTATTGTCAGAAGTTGTATCCCCCTGAGTTAATTTGTCATAATTGTTGTGAGGGATACCACAACTCTATACAAGAGAAAGTTGTTTCTGATGTAGGTTGTGGGGATGATCCTGATGACCTGGATCAGAACTCAGTCCTTTCTCCTCCCCATTCATCTGCATCATAGGCAGGTTATGAAAGTGATGAAGTTCCCAGGGAGGAGGATGGTGCCCTGAGTAAGCTGGTGGAGCAGGTGAAATGTCTCTCTACCCAACTCGATAGGTTAAAAGTGGGACGATGCGCAGAGGATTCTCCAGTCTGGGAAGAAGAGGATTCTTTGAGTGAGCTTATGGAGCAGGCGACATCCCCCACCGCCCAACATGCAAAATCGTAATCTGAAGACAACGAAGAGGATTTTCCAGTCTTTGAGGTAGATGATCTAAGCAACTCTTTTGAAGAGATTATTGAATATTTCTTAGATGTGTTAGCATCTTTCCCTGACGAACTTGTTGTCTCAGATTTAAACGAAGAAGCCATGGTGGAAGAGGTTTGTCCTTTATTCCTTCATGAGATTTCCCATGATGTATTTACATTTGGGATTGAAGAGAGGGATCGGGAGGGCATTCCCTTTTTACAAGATGGGGGAGTGCACGAAAAAGAGGAGGAGGAACCAGAGGAGCAGTTGAGCATGCATTTCATGTTCTATCCAGAGCCAATCAATGAACAACCACCGCCTGAGATCAGTGAGCCTGCGTCAATTGACCTCCTACATATGCTTATAAGAGATATTCAGCCACAGGTGGACAACTGTGTAGCACATGCGGTTGTTTGTCGCCAGTTTTCCAAAATTCGCCACTCATTCTATGACCCTGTCGGCGAATGCATGGAGTGGCATGTCCTTTATGCCTTGGAGCCGCCCTATTTCATATCAACTTCAGCCGGTAAGGAAGAGTTGAAGAGTGTAACCATTCTACTGTCACGGTTACACCAGCTGTTTATGATCATCGACAGAACGGAAGAGCTTCCCTTCAGTAAGTTACTTGATTGGCTATGGTAGAAGTCTGCTTTCACCTAGCCCCATGTAAAGTGTTTTATTAGTTTATGATTGTATATAAATAAGCTCCTTTGAGCATGTATCTTTATTTTTTTTCTTTTATTTTTCGGCTTGTATTTTCAGCAACAAGATGTTTTGAGCCTGACTCCATAGTCCAACAGCAAGGCACTGAAGCTGTGGAATGAGTTCTTAGAGCATCACAGGGATGACTATATCCCCCATGGAGCCTAATGTTAGCAACAATTCTTGTCTTGGGCCCGAGAGAATCCAGGTCTGCATGTTTCACGAAGAACACCCAAGCGTAGCACGTAAAGCCCCATTTCAGGCTAAAAATCAAGTGAGCGAGCGAAATTATGTTGTCAACGGCCCAGATTCATCCATAGGAGCAGATCGACGGTCAGCGGAAAATCACGGTTAGCGAAGTTGCGCTGGGATTAGCGTGATGGGTAGCGTCTATATTACATGCAAGAAAGGATATCAGTCGTCCATCCAAAGGACGCATGGCGCGAGATCTAGTCACGTCAGCATTTCGTCATTCGGGAGTTTGAAGGGTGAGAGTTTCACGTCGTTCTACATGTCGAAACCCCGAACCCCAAAACATCGATAAGCGCCTTTGAAGACGAGTCTATGTTCCTAGCACCTGGTCACATCAAGCGAGCCTGGTAACGAAGGCATCCCTCTTCTGACATCAAAGCCATCTCGGCCGTTCATCTGAGGGACACGCGGTGCACATCCGTGCTTTCGCAGTTTGGTCAATCGGGAATTTGAAGAAGAAGCGCATCGTGAACTCCCGGTGCAAGAAATCCCGAAAGGATCAGGACCATTGATCAGAAGGACATGCGGCGCAAGATCTGAGCCACAGGTGGGGCCTTTCGAGATTTTCGTAGTGAAAGCGCCGAAGTCATCTCAGTCGTCCATCCATCGATGAAACTCGGGCGCATTGGAATTAAAGGGAGAATGGATCTGGGTGGCTAGGATCGAGGCGCCTAAATCAACGGCTGAGGCTTCATTCTGGACCCCCCTTGCCTTTCTGCCTTTAATCGGGNGGGGGGGGGAGTCCAGAATTGAGCACGCAACTCTCCAACGACTAGGATCAAGGAACCTAAATCAACGACTGAGGATTCATTTCGGACCCCCCTTTCCTTTCTTCCTTTAATCGGGAGGGGTCTGGAATTGAACACGCAGCTCTCCAATGATCAGGATCGGGGCGCCTAGATCAACGACACTCAGGCGTTTCTAGCCCCCCTTTGCCATCCTGTATTTAATGAAAGAGGGGGGGTCCAGAATGATGTGTTATTATTGTGGGGCCCCTTGCCTGTCGTGTCACCTTTGGTATCGTCCTCCCCATTGCCACCTATTCTCCACCTACCGCCTCCCTCTTCCCTTGTCATATATCCAACTTCCCTCTCTCCATCCACATGGAACCTCCTCAGCTTGTCATCCTCTCGTCTCCTGCCATGTGTCCCTCTCATTCCCAGTCACCTTCTCCTGTACTCTCGCACTCCATGCTCCTTCCTCCTCTGTCCTATTCAGACTGCATGACATTCCTCAGCTGATGTCACAGGTCCCATTTCTTCTCCATCACCTCCACAGTGTTCACACCTTTAACCCCTGTCACACCCTCGTCCACATCCGCCATAGGGGTCCCTCGCAGTAGTCCAGCGAAGTAGCGTCCAAAGAAAGACCGTTCAGCTGATCTAGGTGGCACCATTAGGAGACCTCCACGTCCCAAAAGGCAGAGTTGACCGAGGACGTCCCCAGTCCCAAGAATGCAGTTATGGCGGTTGTTGCTGGTGATTGAGCGTCATTTCTTCCATAAAGAGGAAGGTTCGACAAAGGACTAATTCACGTCGACTCACCTGTAGAAGGACAGTCTGAAATCTGATGGCATCTATCATAGGCGCATGATCGTCCAGAGTCTGCATGCGCAGACTTTCAGAAGACATGAAGACGCAATGTTTTTAATGCAGCGTCTTGTTTTTGCTCCTGTTGTTGTTTTGAGTATATGAAGGCGTTTTCGCCATTTTTGTAAGGGTCGATGGTTGAGCTAGGCTCTCGTTCTGTAAGTTTTGATGAAGCACTGGTCACTTTGGTTAATGTATAAGGCATTTGAGACTTCTTACTTTATGGATGTCAGCCTCTTTTTCCATCTCTTTGTTTACTGTGTTAGAACATCTCGGAATTGGAGGATCCAGTCGAGTTGCATTGTTGTAGGATGATGTAGGTTGGATCACTGCAATAGTCGCAAGGTTTCTAATTAGTTCTTGTGTTTTCTCAGTGCTGGAATGGATTGGAATTGGAGGATCCAGTCGAGTCACCCTTCAGCTCCTTGAAACTCTGGACCAAGAGGATATTGGCTTCTGAGTTTTTCTTCCTCAAGCTTCTGAAGGCCCGTTGCCCGAGGTAGTCTTGATCACCCTTCTCACAAGTCTTCCATATACCACCCTTTAATCAACTTACTGACGGAAGTTAGATCAAGACCTCCCTTGCTTTCTACATACCAGACCCCGGTTCCTGTGTCAATGCTGCTTTCCTGGGTCTCTTTCCATTCGACCACCCCCATTTATTAAATCGTGGCATAAAAACTGATGGGCATCGGGCTCTGCTCCTACTGTAATCCAGGAGTGACTTATGACACTAACAGGTTCTTCCTTACTTGATAAGACTTCTTTTTTAACAACCTTTTTCATTTCTCTAAATACCACAGCTCGGATATACACTACCTTCTTAGTTTCTGGGTTCCAAATCTTATAACCTTTGAGACCATATTTATATCCAATAAATATACACTTTTTAGCCTTCTTATCTAGCTTACTCATGTTTTATTTTGGAACAAGAACATATGCATCACATCCAAATACATTGATATGTGTGAGAGAAGTTTTATTACGAGTCCATACCTCTTGTGGAGTCTTGTCATTTAGTGCTAATGAGGGTGATCTATTGACCAGGTAACATGCAGTACCCATTGTCTCTACCCATAATTATTGCCCTAACCCGACACCACTGAGCATGCACCTTGATTTTTTCATCAATGTCTCATTCATCCTTTCTGCAACTCCATTCCGCTGAGGTGTATATGGAGTAGTCTTCTGCCTTGCTATACCGCACTTCTTACAGAATTATTCAAATTCATTCCCATAGAACTCTCTGCCATTATCTGTCCTCAACAACTTAATTATTTTCTCTATTTGATTCTCAACAAGAGCATTAAACTCTTTAAACCTGTCAAAGACTTCATATTTCTTCCTGAGGAAATATATCCAAGTATTCCTTGAGAAGTCATCTATAAATGAGACATAGTACATAGATTTTCCCAATGATGGGACTGACACAGGTCCAAAAAAATCACTTTGAACTAGCTGTAAAATTCCTTCTACCCTTGTTGCACCAGAGGGGAATCTTACCCGATTCTACTTCCCATATACACAAAGTTCACATAAATCAAAATCCAGAGAGAAATTAGGCATACCTTCAACCATACCTTTATCATGTAGTAGTCAAAGACCCTTCTCTCTGATATGCCCCAGTCTTTGATGCCACAATATAATATTTTCTCTAGAGATTGTAAGAGTTATTTCTTCTTCAACTCCAATATCAGGAACAATGGAACTATTAAACCCATCACTAATAGTTATTCCTTGCAACGTATATAGATTTCCAAACCAAACTCCCTTCAACAACACCATTGCTCCTCGAACCATCCTGTAGGTTTCCTTTTCATATATTGTTTTTACCCCTGCATTGTCCATTTTGCTTACATAAATCAAATTTATTACCAATCCTGGGATGTGCAGAACACCAGGTAGTGTTCTAATCCTTCCATCTATGAGCCTCAACTTGACCTTTCCTCGACCTATGATTTTGGTTGTCGAGTCATCACCTAGGAAAACATTACCTCCATCATACCTTTCATATTCATAGAACCACTCCCTGTGGGGAGTCATATGAAAGGATGCACTTGATTCAACCAACCATGCATCATGTTCTTCATCCGTGATTGAAGAATCCAAGTACACATCCCCTCCTCCTTCCTTGGAGGTCTTTTCTTCTATAGAAGGATACTCTTCAGATCCCTTCTTTTTCTCAATTTTGGATCTACACTGCTTCTTGTAGTGCCCTTCTTTTCCACATATCCAACATACATTTACAAACTTTCTAGGAGATTTAGATATACCCTTAGATTTAAATCTCCCACTTGAGAACTTAGATCTATTTCTTTCTTGGGAGTGTCCTCTTGCAAATAATGTGTATGTGCTCTGTCCTTCCATATTATTTCGTCTCATCTCCTCCAACAAAAAGGATGAGACCACTTAATCAAACTTCAAGGCAACTGTATTACTACCTATGGCCACAATAAGAGTATCCCACGAGTCTGGTAAAGAACATAGTAAATTGATACACTTATCTTCATCTAAAATTTTAATCTCAACAGATACTAACTAACTTACCACAGTATTGAAGGCATTCAAATGCTCTGCCATCAAGTCTCCATCTCTCATCCTCGGGTTATATAGATTCTTTTTCAAGAATAATTTATTTACTAGGGACTTAGACTGATACAACTTCCCCAACTTGTACCATAAATCCTTGGTTGTGGCTTCCTTTGAGACATTCAGTAATACTGAATCTGAGAGACACAGTCAGATTGTTCTCTCCGCCTTCTAATCCAAATTTTTCCAGTCATTTGTTGAAGTTCCTGTAGGTGTAGTACTTGGATCTATCGCAATCCACTGATCTCTATCCACCAACAGATATTCCATATTGAGATTTCCATAACTCAAAATGTTTCCCATTAAACTTCTAGATCTCCATTTTCAAATTGCTCACCATTTATTTTCACCTAAAAAATCAATACCACAGATCTCCCACTGTAACAAGGCTTATCACAGTCCTGAGCCAAACCCTTGAACACAAAGGCATCCCCCTGGAGCCAACAAACCTCTGATACCAAATGTAGATTTTAACCTTGTACAAAAGAACATAAAAGATACAATGGAAAATACAAACATTACACAAATATTTTTCCCCTGGAAACCCAAACCAGAAAAACCAACATATTTTATATTCATTAATCATAATACATTGTTTACAATACAATATACATATAGGATCCATCTACATCCAAAACCCTAACCCAATGACCTGGATTAGTCAACAACACTAATTCCTTAACCGGAAATAGAAAACCATCGATAAAATATCATGTGCTGAAAAACCGCCCAACAATGGACACGAAAATAGAGGGAATACGAAAAACAAGACAAAAATGTGACATGTTTCCTGAGACAAAAAAAAATTCAGGGGTTTATCACCCCTGCACTCATGCAAATAATATAACACATACCCAACACTATCTGTCCACACAATCCTCCAAACCAAGGCAAGTCCTCAACTCACCTCCATTGTTCAAGTCACCTCTTCATAACTCAACATCTGCGATGAGTGTGGCCAGCATGCCTACACTCATCAAACATCCCAACAAACTGTCCAAATTGCTCCAAGTAGAATGAGTCACTTCAAATAAATTACATTCCTTAGGCACATTTTCACCAATACTTTTGTCAACTCCAACCAACGACCCTCCCAGATTTTTGAGTCATCGCGCAATCATATGCAAGTCACCAATGTGCACTCTGCCTCATTTAATGTCCCATACGAAAGGAAAACGAACACCACCCAAGTCACGTGGTTTACATTTTGTCCATTTAGGTTGATGGTCAATAATTCTTGGTTGAATTATCTATTGACTCCATCCATCTCCTAGAATGGAACTTCCTTTCTCCTCCTGCATGTGTCCAAACTTTGGAATTGTCATCGTAATTGTCAAGTCATCGCATGACCCAATGAATCTAGCTAAGTCACCTCACCCATCCTCTCGAACTCGACACTTATAGACTTCATCGCAATGACTTGTCCAATGAGCCTTATCGAATAATTAGGTAGCTTTCTTAAGCCACCTCCATGGATGCATCCAAATCTACCTTAAGTCCACCACATGACTCATCCAAGTAGGTCACCTTGTTGTAACTTGATATGGTTTCCAATTGTTTAGAAACCATGCCAAGACATCTTTAAACCTACATTAGACCACAAGATGGCTCTTGGACCAAATAGGGCTCTCTCATATGATTTAAGAACACAAACTTCCCACTGTCACTAAGAAATAGTTCTAACAATTAAGCACATAATGATAGATTTGAAAGATAAAGAATGGGATAAACTAGGTAGGTAGGGTTTAAGGATGAATGGTAGTTGAATGGAAATAAAATATTTTAATCTTCTCAGATTAGATGTCTAATACATTAGTCATGGAGTCTCATCATGAAAAAGCACAAAATATGATAATGGAATATGGAAGAAAAATAAAAACAATAAACCTCGAACCATAATAGAGGGAAAAATCAATCTCTATCAATCCTGAGATGAAGAAGGATGGTTTTATTGGGCATTAGATAATGAATCCAATAATTAAACACATGTAAAATAACATGTAAAGGAGAAAAATATATATGGGTTATGATAGATATTATATGAAATAGATATGAATACTTCATCCCTATCTCACAAGGCTTAATAATAAAGAAACAGGTCTGACATATGGAAATCTGTAATCTTGATTATTCCTTTCATAATTGTACCAGTGGTCGTTGTACCAAGTTGATACACTTATAACACAATATAATCTTACTGCAAATTTTGTAGATTAAATAAGAAGAACATAGATGGAAATGAAAGAGGCTTAACACAAAAAATAAGAAGAAATCAGAAGGCTCTAGTGAGAATGAGCCATGAATCCTTGAATTAACCCATCATGCTAGAGAAAATTACAATTGTCTTATGGGATTCATAAAAATGACACAATCACATTACCGAAAATAGTGTATCCTGCTCTCCTCTAAAATGTTATCAACTCTTCTTTTTATTCTTTGAATGTTGAAATGACTCCTCTAATCCTAGAACTAATTGTTCAAATACTGCCTCAAAATCTAGGATTGATTGCGAATAAAGATTTGCTTATCACTTTTATTACTCTTTACCTTTATGAATGCTTTTTGGAATTTTAAATTGATGCTTTCAAATCTTGGATCGTTTTTTTCTACAATAGAAATATAATAAGAAACTTGAGAGGGATCAGCACCTCCTTAGTTGGCTATCCATCCTGTCCCAAAAATAGGGATTTGTTGTCATCTTCCACATTTCGAGATGTCTTTTCTCCCAATTGTCTCATTTTATTTGTTACCAGGTGTGCTTTGTTGCATAACATAAAATATCATTATCTCCAAATAGATCAACATGTTTTGAAAATACTTTTGAATATGTTCCACATCGAGCTAGAAATGGTGGGAGTGGTGGCATTATGTTCCTTGGGCTTCTTCCAGTAGAACAAGAGTTGGGATAGCAGCTGAACTATAAAATGCATTGTTAGCGATTATAGAAATGGAATGGAAGTCTCCATTTATGGCTTCAAAGACCTGTGGATAAGTCGACAATGAGATATCTCTTTTCAAAGAGGTTCCTTGAACTATTTCTAGGCGGTGATGATAAACTTGATTATGTCAATTGCTAATTATACTGGAGGTAGTTGCAAACCCATATGAATAGAGGATTGAGTTTGTAGTTCCCAAAAATTTTGAAATTTTGGCTTCATAGTCAAAATGGACATCCATGGCTTCATAAATCCATGAGGACCATAAGATCCTAATCCCTATTTTTCAAAGTTGCATTGCATGCCTTTGTTATCTTCCCATGCCCTATTAGCCCAATATATTTTGTTGAAGATAAATTAATAACTTCTTTGCCACTGACAACAGTACGTGGTCTTGCATCTCTTTCTAAAACTAGAGGATCATCCTCCATCTCCTTAGTAATGGCTGGATGAAGTGGTTCAAGGACCCATTCATCACACCGTTGATCGATTTCCTTTCTTGTAAGAGGGCATTTTTTAGGCTGATAACTCTTTTGAAACAACAAAAAAATAATCATTGCCACAAGTAAAACCTTCATATCAAAATAAATCCAAAGACAATTTCTCCAACAAATGAGGCATCTAATGCCCCAATTAGACGATTTATTAAATCCATTATACCTATTTGTAATCCACTGTTCATCCTATGTCACAAGTACATGTCCAAAAATTTTAGTTCTTGCCTTGGTGATCTACAACTTTTGCACTTCATGTACAAAATCCTCCAGTATCTTCCAAAACATACCCCATACTAGTATTTATAATATCAACATTTGGAATCGGAATTCCATAATGTTTTGTAAGATCTCTTCCATTTTCAACCAACATGTTGAATGAATGCTTTCATCAACCAATACTCTGAACTTATACTTCTCTTTTCCATAAGTTGAAGGGAAAATGTCTTGCAATGATAATGGAAAAGGCATTGCAATATATGTGTTGGTTTTATGTTCTCATATCCATCAAATGTCCACCCTTAGCCAACAACAATAAGTAATTGGTTTCCTAAGGAATTCCATTTGTTGGACGTTTTTCCAATCCTACCATTCACACAACTAGCGAACTACCCTTTAGAAAAACAGTTGAATCTCTCAAACCTTCCTCAATTTCTGAATTATGCTCGCAAGTCATCCAATTTGGGTTGTCCCACAAAAAACCCATGTCGTGGATTTTCAAAATTCCACTTTGTTTGCCTGATAACTGCACCTGCAATTCATTACCTGTTATGTGTCCGTGGGGATCGACTGTGCAATTGCGGCGGTGTCAACATATGGTTTCAAAAATGATTGAAGGGGGGTTGCAATCATCCATGAGCTGCCACGTTTCATTCCTTTGAATCATGGTTAAGTTTTATGTCCCCCCATATTTTGGTTAAATTTCGAGCATGCGGGGAGGGGGGGGGTTTACAATTGAATAAGAGCCATCAGATTTCCATTCTATTGAATTGGCACTTTGATTTGATTTAAATGACCAAAAAACAATCTTGTTCTTGATTTATGGACTGTTGACGATGAATTTATAAACAAAGGGTTAGTTCAAATAAATTTTAAATTATTATAATACCCACCAGTCAATGTTTAATCCTTGACATATGTTGAAACTATCAAGAATATAAACCCTTTTGTTTGACATATCAAGACTCAAAATTTTGGATAAAGGTAATGATTTTGCAAAGATTTACTTGTATCCAAATTGAGGGGAGATTGACAAGTTTGGGGAAATTAAGACATGTAAGTTACAAATTTATAAAAGCAATGGGTCATAAAAGAAGAGAAAGGACATATGCTCATTTTATATGTTCAACTTGGTTTTAATGTAGCTGAGGTATTATGAGCATGGAATAAGAGGACGTTAAGCTAGGGAACTTTGATTTGAGGATAAACCTTTATAGAGTGAAAAGTAGGATAAATTGCGGAGACTTAGTTGACTAAAGTTTGAGAAGATGGAAAATAGACATTTCTTTCCAAAATTTCAAATTTTTTTTGGCATTCTTTCCAAAATTTCAAAAAAAAAAATTGGCGATGTCAATTAATGTTACAACACACCCCAAGCTCTCAACACATGTGTCCCATCAAGGCATCCCAACTGTGACGTGACTTTTTCGAATATGCACCACTTGAGTCATTCTTAATTATGTCGGTTCTCACCACGAAAACAGATTGCACTTGAGCCACCAACTCTTTCGACTTCCCTTCAAAGAACTCACCACAACACTTAGGAAATGAAAGAACTCGAAACCAATCATACAATTCTAACGACATCCTTGGCAGCAACCATGGTTCAAGTCTATTTTCTTGGACCTCCACTTGCCCAAGCAACCGACTCTCTGCATGAACTCCCCTCAACCACTGTCTACAGCTCCACAAACCTGCAAAACCTTCACTATGATACAAGACTAAGTCCATCCGTCCACTTCAGAAATTCGTCCAAGTCCCAAACTTCGCATGCAACCGACCGAACTCATCTCCAATGTCTTTTCATATCTGCACCTTGACTGCTTCTGCTTCAAGGCACCATGCACCCACCATTCGACTGCCAATTCATATTGTTGCTAACTAACTATTGTAACTTCGCAAAGAGCTACCTCTCCGAAGATTGTGGTCGTTCCACTCGTCCAACAACCCAACTCAACTCAATTTTTGTTCTCAATGATGTGCAACATGAAGACATCATGATGGAAACATGCCCAACCAACTGTCTACTACGAAATTGATCTAGTTCGCCCCAGGTGGTCCAACACACTTAAGTGATTCACCTCGATGTAACCCAGGAATGCTCCTTTCACGATCACTTATGTGATCATCCTATGGACTCGCTTCTACATTCAATTATGTGATTAGATCTTGGACAATTTGTGTGAAAAATTGTCCATTCATCTTCCTTACCCAAGTGCTTGATTCACCCAACGAACTCTATGCCTGGTTTCTCCAAGGTGTGCACAAGAGGTCTGACATTGACTACCGACACACATCAAATCAGTTAAGTATGTACCAAAACTATCTATGCGATCAAGTCTACAACAAGTTCTACAACGAGTTCTGTGATCACCCACCCTATCCAAGTGATTCATTTCACCACAAAATCTGCTCTCATCATGTACAAGGTGTGTGCCCAACTCAACCTTTCGCTGCACTGTCAACTAAACCTTTGCAGTAATTTTGATGCAAAGTATGCAAAGAATCAATTTGCTCCACCAAACAATTTACCCAATCTACGAATGTTCCCATTGAACTTCCTTCACAACAAACTATCTTCAAAGTTTTCTCTATCACCACTATTACCACCACATTAGTAGAGCGTGCTTCAACTTCAGATACCATTTTTCATGTCCCCACAGTGTGCCTAGCCAAATCTAGCGATCATGCACCTCTTCAGGGCGTGTAGCACTACAACATTTCTCACTTGGTTGTTTAACAACACCAAGGATACTTTGTTCGAACTATGCCTCTTCACCTAGAGCATACCCATACTTCGCTCTAGGCTATCGACGAGTCACACTCCTACTCTAGTGCAACTCTTGTATACTTAGACAATTGTTAATAGATTAACACTTAGTCATATATAAGTATATATCCATGAAACAAAGAGAACACTTGTGAAAAAAACAAGAGAAACACATATATAGTGTAGGAAATACAAACCATGCCTAACACTCGACTAAGTCTTTGTTTTGATCAGAGAGTTCTTTCGGATTACATCGCATAGGTTTTTTGATTTTCGACGTTTCGGACCAAACTAGTGTGGTCCATCATCAGGAAAGCGTTTGTGAAAAATGAAGGGAAAAGAATATAACAGGTATATAAATACTTGAAAAGTTTTTGTAAGGAGCCGACTTATTGAAAATGAAATCAATAATTATAAAAATTTTAGAAATTATAATTGTTTGTTTAATTAATTAATTATTTGTTTAATAATTAATTATTTGTTTGTTTATTAATTATTTGTTTTGTTTATTAATTTTTATTTTAAAAGAGCCGACTAGACAATGTTTATAAATTAAAATTTAGAATTATTCATATTGGCTAGGGTAAGGATCCAATTTTGACTAATTTTCCATCCATCATCTATGTTTAGATTATTAGGTTGTTTTTCAATTTCGATTGCTTCTCTGAATTTCCTATTGTGATAGTGATCTATCCTGGCAAGGATTTTGGTTTCTTCAATACAAATGTGATGTTTAGTTTTATATGAGTGTTCTGCAAGAGCTGAGGGACGAGTGCGATTGTGTTTGATGTCAACGGCATGTTCTTGAATCCTAATTCTAAAGGACCGACCTGTTTCTCCTATGTATTGTTTACCACACGAACATGGGATCATATAGACACCTTTATGTTCGATGGGATCAACAAAGTCTTTGACTGACCTAAGGGAATTTCTAATAGTGTTTAGGGGTTTGAAAGTTGCCCCAATGTTTTTCTTCTTTAAAATCCTCGCAAATTTGTCTGTTGTTCCTTGTATGTAGGGTAAGTAAACCTTAGACACATCATTATTTGTTTGTTCTTTATTCCTAGGTGTTTTGGTGGCATTTTGAAAATATTTCATTACCTAATGTTTTTTATAGCCATTATTTTTAAAAGCATTAAGGAGGTGATTTTTCTCTTCCTCTAGGTGTTCATCATCAGAAATTCTGAAGGATCTAGTTGTAGTGTCCCCAAGGTCGAGCCCCAATGTAAACTATGATCTGAAAGAGATTGTAAATATCTGTTATAGGCTCGTGAGCCAAGTTTTGTATAAGCCAGTAGGCTTATGTGTCTGATTAGGCCAGAGAGCCTAAGGGTTGAAGGCCAAGGGCCTGGATTTTGTATCTGTATGTATGCAGCACATCAATAAAATATAAACACCCGCCAGTGCAGACCGACCACGATGAATGAGTGAAGGGGGACTGAGCGTCCACAGAGTGGGCAAGGGATTAGGGGTTGAAAGGTGGGAAAAGGGGCTGAGTGTTGAGCCTAGGGGCTAAGCCTAGGGGCTAAGCCTAGGGGCTAAGCCTAGGGGCTAAGCCTAGGGGGCTTAGGCCTGGAATAATATTTTAATATTATTTCCAAAAAGAGCCATGTGCATATTATTTTATCCTAAGTTTCTGGCAAGGGAGGGAACGTGCAAGGGGATGCACGTTGTGGAACGCATGCAGTTCCCAGGGTGACAAGTGTCAAACTTGGTGCATGCAAATATAATCGTTGAGCTGAACCGCGGGTGGGGGAGCTTCTCCATTCTGACCTAAACCTCTGAGCATGGAACGGGTATGACCTCTACCAAAATACCCTGGTTCAACTCTGAAAGCTGTAAAGCCTATGTTTGTCCTGAAGAAACTGTGTACACCCTGTCTAGAGCTGTGAGTCTGTGTCTGTTTCAGGCAAACCCGGGAGCGCATTTCCTGAACAGGAACCCTGTGTTGAACTCGAGTGGAATAATCCTTGGTTGTTCGGGAAAAGCTGAGCTAGCCTGTGCGTGGAGCCTGTTCCGAAATCATCACCGTGAGATCATCCTGTGATTGTTGAACCAGTTTGGGGAAGCCTTTGTCTGTGTTACCTGTGGGTTGTTGTGACCACGTAGTACTGGACTGTGTGAGGCTTGTTGGCCTGTGAGCGACTCCTCCAGGTGAGAGAGTGCGCAGAGGGAGGAGAGAACTCTTGGAAGGAACCCTGTAGCTGCCATAGAGCTCAGAGACTTCTGATCTGGTCTATTCCTGTAACCCAAGGTAAGGGAGACTGGCAGCCGAAGGACTGTCTAGGTGACAGAGAAGGTGCACTCTCCTAGGGTGGAACAGGCATGTGGGGAATGAGGGTCTGTGGGCAGTGAGCATGGGAGATTCCTGGGAGAGCTTTCTTCCTGGTGATTGTGTATGACTGAATTCCCTGTAACCTCAACCTGAGTCTGGATTCCTTGCCCTAGGGTGGAGCTCAGCCCCAGCTCGGGGGTGACCCACTGTTGAGATGATGAACAATGTGGTCTAAGGTTGGGATGTTCGTGGAAGGCCTGCACTTGGTTGGTGATTTCTACAGTTGTTAAAAGATAAGTATTGAATTATGCTTTAATCCTGTTGTGCATGACCGTGTTGTTTATGTATCATGTTTTCCGCTGTGTAAATGAATTACTGTTGAATGATATGGATTGTTTAATTGTAACAGTAACTTATATATTTTACTCTGAGAATTAGGTGTGTTTAATTGTGTTAAATGCATGAGCTTATAATTCCAGTATGAATTATGTAAAAATCCATGTATAGAATGGTAACTGAGAGGTTTGGAAACCTCGGTAGTGAAAAGGTACACTACAAAGTGGTATCAGAGCCAAGGTTTCGAAACTGAGCCTAGATGGGCCAGTTGAGTGGCCTTTGGACCGAGGATGAAAGGAGAAATTGTGTTTAGAGGACCAATTTCGGATGTTGGTTTGTTCCAGTGTGTCAAGTAGTTGCTTTACCGCGCTTACAAGCTCAGGAGGTTTAGCGGTGTAGTGAAACTGCAGCCGAGGTGGTCTATGGTCACGAGAGGACAGGTCTCTACACCAATGGTGTTAGAACCGTAGGATCTATTCGGGAGGGAAGGTGAACCCTTGTAACCGTCATATTTGGAGAATGTGCACAAGGTTTAAAGCCTTTGGATACTGCACAGAAGTTTAAACTCGGGAGGATCGTGAGTCGTAAGATCACTGTGGGATTACTCGTTAACCGTCCAAGTTGACAGAATTTGCACAGGGTTTAAGTCCTCATGGGTAGAGGAGAAGCCCCAGAATGATGGAGGGATAATAGTCGTAGGATCCCAAGGAGGACACGTGTCAGAATCCTGGAGAGAGTCGGAAATCGGAGGATCGAAGTTCTCGAGCACATAGAGATCTCGTCACACAAAATCGCGATCCGCGATTTCGTGACAAGATCTGGACCATTCATATTAGGGGACACGTGGCAGAGATCTGCCATCGGGGAAAGTCCCGACAAGGAGTAAGTCCATCGGTGTTTGAAGTTCATCGGGAAATCGGGAACCCCGGTGACAAGTGATTCATACACTTTGAAACTCCGAACCCCGAAACCCCGACGAGAGCTTTGAGTA
>SNQJ01S0109181.1:83828-101605 GCA_010110895.2 Picea sitchensis
CAGAACGATATTATGCGCAGGCAGATGGTATATTTGGTGAAATTACAGGCAACCAGTGAGAGATTTGGCGAAATTGCAAGCGTGTCCCTTTAAAATGTTAAGAACTTACCGGAATGATAACTGCTATGGGAATTGGATTTGGATTTTGGTAGATAGAATTAGAAATCAGAACAATATGATGTGAAGGCAGATGGTATATTTGGTGAAATTACAGGCACCCAGTCAGAGATTTGGCGAAATTGCAAGCGTGTCCCTTTAAAAGGTCAAGAACTTACCGGAATGATAACAAGTACTGCCCTTTTTCAGTGTCTTTTTACCGCTATCTGTGCTTGGTTTTTTAATAGACACGTAAATAACAAAAGTTCAAATACTAACCAAAGAGACCAAGTTACCCAAAATTACATGGATGGACAAATTGAAAGCGGGAGTGGTTCCAACTTAATCTTGGTATCGGTTATCGCTGTGGGAACTTGTCCAGTCAAGGTTGGTTCATCAGAACGTGGAAAATTGAAAATCAAATGGTTTTGTTTTGTTTTGTTTTAAACTATGAGGTGTAAATCAGTCGGATTGTGTGACTCAGTTGATTTGTGTGAGGTCTAGTTTTCAGTCAGTATGGGGGTGGATTAATGGATAAAATGTGTATATATTATATACACATTTTATTCATTAATATACACATTTTATTCATTAATTCATTTCTTTTATATATTATATATATATTTTATCTATTAATATATATATTATATACACATTTTATCCATTAATACATTAATGAATAAAATATGTATATAATGTCATCTCTATAGAGGGTGAGAGGAGAGTGTATTAATGGATAAAATATGTATATAATGTCATTGATTCAAATTTTAAGATAAGGATGAAATGTTATTGGTTCAAACTTTAAAATAGGGATAGAAAGTGAAAGTCATTTATGAAAAATTATATTATCTTTATCTATCTATATTTAAAATATTACACAATCCTAATGACAATAAATATATGGTTTTTTTATACAACATTTAAGTTGACTTAACCTAACTTAAAAACAACTTATCAATTTTTAAATAAATTTATAATAAAAATATTTATATCGTTTTTCTATACAACATTTAAGTTGACTCAACCTAGCTTAAAAAACAACTTATCAATTTTTAAATAAATTTATAATAAAAATATTTAAAGGACTTTTCAATTTTCAATAAAAAAAATATTTAAATTACTGGAAAATCTCTATCAATTATAATCAAAAGTCTCCATCACTCATATGGATGCCTAAAATTGCACGAACCCAACCAATCTTGGAATCCGAGATGAATGGATTATTTACCTTTTAAACCTTTTTGGAATATTTCCCACCATGTTTACATTTGCTTGACAATCTCCCACCACGGTTTGTATTAGAGGGTGGGAGGGAGTGTATTAATGGACAAAATGTGTATATAATGTTATTGGTTCAAATTTTAAGGCAGAGATTGAATATTATTGATTCAACTTTAAAGTAAAGATCGAAAGTTAAAATCATTTGTAAGAGATTATATTATCTTTATCTATCTATATCTAAAATATTACACAATCCTAATGACAATAAATATATGATTTTTCTATACAACATTTAAATTGACTCAGCCTAACTTAAAAAACAACTTATCAATTTTTAAATAAATTTATAATAAAAATATATAAATTTTGAAATTATAAATATCTTCATTTATAAATATCTCTGCTGTTTTGAAATTAAGATTATATATCTAGGGTTTCAACGCAAATAATATTTTAATTTCTGAGATTATATATTTAGGGTTTTGAACAAGAATAATACTTATTTGTTTATTTATTTTTTAGGAGATATTTTATTTCTAAGATTATATATCTAGGGTTTTGAACAGGAATAATCTTTGTAGTTTTTACTTTTTTTACTCAGAATAATCTCTGTAGTTTCTCTAGACTTCGATGTGCTCTTCAGAACTTATTTTTTGGCTTCTTCAAAGAGTTGAACATTTGGACATCTGAAATGAGGTGAGTCACTTTTTACTTTGATTCAATTTTAATTTTAGGTAAAGAGATTTAAATATATTTTTTTTATTTTTTTATTTTATGTTTCAGAAGTAAAAGTTGATTTGAAAGATAAAGTCAATCCTTAATAATAATTGTTACATATTTTTTCTCTTCTTTTCAATATGAGCACTCCACCACCTATTCCAAAAACTCACCCTAACAAGGGGAGGCCCCCCAAAATCACCCTAGAGATCCTTTACGATTATATGGATAGGAATCATTAAGAAAAAAAAAGAGAAGAGAGAGATGCCAAAATCCAAAATAGAGTTAGTAAAATAAAATCCAAATAGAGTTAGAAACATTAGAAAAAGCGTTAATAGAAAGAAAGAGGAGTAAAACTCAAAATAGAGCTAGAGGCAATGATTGATAAGAAAATCAAAGATATCATTCAAACTCAAATGGAGGATATATTCTTAGGGTTCAAGAGTGGACAATGACTTGGATAGAATTCAAGAAATGGAAAGCATAAACAATCAACTTCAAGAAGGAGGGTTGAAGGAAATCACAACTTGAGATATAGGATTAAGAGCTAGAAGAAAAACTAACCCTCATTTTGACCCTCGGTAATATGGAAAACAAATTAGATATCAAACCCATCAAAGGAAATGAATAAGCTAATCAATTGGACCATGAGTGTAACAAAAGATCTTTGAACCTCTTAATTTTTGGTATAAAATAACAACAAAGGGAGGATACACTAACCAATGAAGTGAAGGGTAAAATAAATCTAGAATTGATACAACTTAGCTCGTAGAAGTAAAGAGGCTAGGAAAATAATTGATCACAAATATAGATGGATTGATCAAGTGTCAAAGTGAGTTTTAATGACCATAAATATAACATAGTTAGTAAATCTTCGATCTTAAAAGGGTCGGGGAATATTTATAAATGAAGACCTCATTCAGCTCAAAATTTGAACTAAGGAGAGGAAGTTCAAAGGTAAAAGAAGCCAGGAAAAGAGGAAAATGGGCAATAATTAGAAATCGAAAAGCTATTGTTAGAGTAGAGACAGAAGGATAATAATAAATAGAATTAGTTATGGGATCCTTTTTGGAATTATGGTGGCTGAAAAGTCCTATGATAAGTTGGATCCAGTGATATTGATATTATCTGTCTAAATGAAACTTGGGAGCATGAGGAATCCTAAGGTCCCTAACATGGAAGGATTTGTCTTGTGTGGTGGGCATGGAACAAAAAATCCCACAGTAGAGGATGGGAGGCAGCTTTGTTATATTAGAAAAAACATTTCTCCTACATTCAACTTCATAAGATTGACCCTCTTAATCAATACATTTGGATAGAAATTTTAGACACCAATGCTAAAGAGATGTATATAGCAATTTGTTATTTTGCACCTATTAATTCTACTTTTATAAGAAAAATAATCTAGATAAAATTTTCTTTCTGTAATTTAGAACAAGATATCTATAATTTGAAAAATGAAGGTAATATCCTCTGCTAGGAGACTTTAATGCTAGGATGCAACTAAACAAACTACTCTTTTAAGTGATGAATCCAACCATGTGCTTATGGCTAGATGAGGGACTTGTTGTTTTTATCTAATAGCTACAAAGAGGCTCTCAAGACCTAATTGAGAATTTGTTTGATGCTGAGAGTTGGTTAAGCTCTGTAGCTATCAAGACTTAATAATTTGAAGTAAGGTAATGAAGTGGCCAAACTCCAACAAAATGACACAATATTCATGGGCTAGGTAGTAGTGTTGTAGATTATGTGATATCGATATCCCTGTTTCTAACCAAATAACAACTTTTGACCTTTTGTGTCCTTAAAGGCGACTCACGATCCTTAAACCTTTAACCCTAACTCTAAGTGCCCATGCATGGGTACCATTGAAGATAATTGTGATAATCAAAGAGAATTTAGCTTTGACAAAGTAAAGTCGACGTTTTCTTAAAGGATTTAAATGGTAAATTAAAACTCCTAACTTATAAGGACAACATTGAAGAACTCTATCATGAATTTTACAACTACCTTTTCCACTTCCATTAACAAGTTCTCTTTGAGGTGTCCCATAAAAAGAATAATAGAACAACCAACCCTTGGTATGGTAAAGAATGTAAAATTGCTAGGAAGCCATTAGGGATTCTTCTACAGAGCCCTTAAAACTTGATAAGATCATCATTTGAAACCCTAATTAAAAGAAAAAAAGATACTATATCAATTGAGGCAAGAGCAACTTTCACAACTATACAGAGTTTGGGATCCTAAAGAAGTTAGGACAAATTTAAACTACAATACTAAAAGAAAATGTAGGATTCCCTTAGCAATTTGGAATTCTACCTTAAAAGTCTTTACAGGAGTTCCCTAATGCCATGGACACCATTCCTATTGTGTCCCTACAAAGGAAGAAGTTTTTCTTTGGATGACGTAGAGTTCAGGGTTAAGCGACTGCTTAAGTGGGAGAAAGCTAAGGACATTGAAGGCTTCTGGCTGAAATTTTTAAAATCAGGAGGCCAATCCTTATCCCTCACATACCAAAGCTCTTCAATTTAGCAGTCAAAAGGTAGGAGCTTCCCTAAACCCTGGATGCAAAATCTCATTGTTCCTATTTTAAAAATGGGATAAAACATTCCCTCTAATTATGGGACCATTATGAGTTAGCCCGATTTTAATAGCTTTAAAGAGTCCATTTTTGGAAAAGAAGATTATCATTTGGATAGAAGAATCATGGTAAAAGAGCTAAAGGCAGTGTCGGGTTTGGGAGATATCATTCAATGTGGACCATCATGTTACCTTTAGGATCATTCTGAGGAGAGGAGTTCCAAATTACTAAAATCAATCTTTTTGTTGTTTGTTGACTTTAGGAAAACGACATGGTTCCTAGGAAAAACCTTTGGAATAGGTTGGAAGAGATAAAAGATTACTCTGAGTTGAGGGTCTCTTTGCTGCAATAAGGATGTATGAAACGTTATTGCTAAGTTTAAAAACAGAGGGCTAGTCAAAAGAGATTAACTGCAATATCGAGGTCAAACAAGGTTGTCCCTTGTCCCTACCCACACTTTTTAGCATATACATTGATAAATTAGAATGTTTGGAAAAAGCCGGGTTGGTGGCCCTACATACATTTATGATCATCAATATTCTTCTTTATCTTGATGATATCATTCTTATGGAAAAGAGTCCCAATGATCTTGAGAGTAGCTAGAATATAGGGATTTTTGCTCCAATATGGAATGTATTTGATATCTTGATAGGAATGGGTCATGTTATTAAAATCCGATAATATCATATGATACCTTTGTATATGACAACAACAACTTGGAGGAAGTGAATTCATACAAATATGCTTTGGAATTGATATTCACCACAGAAAGCAATTGGAATTATAACATTGAGGAAAAGGATTATTGGGGGATGGAAAGCTTATTATGGGCTTGAAAACAATTGTAAATCCGGTAAACTTTGAGTTGGGATAAGAGCTCCTCTTTGAAGTTGCTTATTACTGTTATTCTTTATGGATGTGAAGTGGCTGATTTTGTGGTATCTCTTTAGAATCTTGGAGAAAGATAGAAAATACAAAAGGAATTTTTATAACCTATAATCTCAAAATTAAAGGAAATGCAGCCTATCCCATCCTTCTGGTGAAACTAGCCTCTCCTATTGAGGCTTAATTTTATGACTAGATACCTAATGTGTAGAACAAGTTAAACAACATGGAAGACAAGGGCTACCTAGTGCTTTCAATTCAAGTCATAACCACCATGTCGACTCAAGCGAGGTGGCATAAAGACACCAATCTTGGCTAAACTATTGGGAATAATGGAAGAAACCATTTTTTTTTTTTTTTATTTAAAATGTAAAAAAAAAACCTAAACATATTATTTAATTTAAGGAGAAAATTTGTTGTGATAAAGAGTTAGAGAAAAGAAGAAAATTATTATAAAGATGTGATAATCTCGAAGAGATCAAAATTATCTATTTTGTTTTCCAAGTGTAAAGAAAAAAAGCATGCAGCATTGCTAAGATGGGAGAACAAATTCTCACAGAGCTCCATAGTGAAGCTGGCGTTGGTCAATTCTAAAGCATACATGGGATGAAAGAGTGTGTCACCTTTGTGACACTAAGAAGGAGTTGAAGATGAAAAACACTTTCTCTTAGATTGCCAGAAGCCTATACCCATAGTAGATCTCATTTTCAAAATATTGATCACTACCAACCTTCTTAACCTACTAACTCAACGAAAGTGGTGATCTTGAAAACCTTCTCTTAATGCTTTTAGAACCTGAGAAACAAAATTCTAAAAGAATCACAAGTAATCGCACCCTTGGAAACCTTCTCTTAATGCTTTTCGAGCACAGAAACAAAATTCTAAAGAATCACAAGTAATCACTTACCCTCTTAAGGTCCGATAGACCAATTAGGTCTTAGTGGACGTTAATCATCATCATCATCATCATCATCATCAAGTTGACTCAACCTAATTTAAAAAACAACTTATCAATTTTTAAATAAATTTATAATAAAAATATTTAAAGTACTTTTCAATTTTCAATAAAAAATATTTAAATTACTGGAAAATCTCTATCAATTATAATCAAAATTCTCCATCACTCACATGGATGCCTAAAATTGCACGAACCCAACCAATCTTGGAATCCGGGATGAATGGATTATTTACCTTTTAAACCTTTTTGGAATATTTCCCACCATGTTTACATTTGCTTGACAATCTCCCTGCATTCGCTTAACATTTTCCTTGCCAACTACATTTTGACTTGAATTATTTCAAATGAACTCTCGACGGTTTCAACCTATTCATAGATTGGGGGATGAATGGGCTGATCACAATTTTAACTTATAGGGTTTGCATTTGCTTAATGATTTCCTCAGGAACTACTTTTTGACTTGAATTAGAGTTTGCATTTACTTGATAATTTCCTTCTAAATTACTTTTTTAGACTTAAAATATTGCACATTGAATATGACATGTACTAACTTAATGTATATATACTAGGAGTATTGTATTTATAATAAAGATATAGACATTATCCAAGGTGCAGAATAAAAACATTTAATATTTCATATATTGAAATTTACACTATCAAATTCAAAATAAATAATTTTGGGTTTAATTTTGGATTTGTCACGTCTCTACAATGTGTTTAGTCAAGTTTTGTGACCGTGCATTTCTTGAGAGTGTGCAATACTGCGATGTTTTTCACTTGTTTTCTTGGAAACACTAAGGATGCTTCGTCCAGATTATGCCTCTTCACCTAGAGCATACTCATACTTCGTTCTAGACTATTGGCGAGTCACACTCCTACTCTAGTGCAACTCTTGTATACTTAGACAATTTTAACAATTTAACACTTAGTCATATTTAATCATACATCCATGAACATGAGAAACAAAGAGAAAAACAACGGAACAAACGAAAGACATACATAGAAATAGTGCAGGTACTGGCACGAACCGTGTCTAACACCCAACTGATTTTTTGTTATTGCGAAATGGTTACAACATGAGCACTACTGGATTGGTTTACAACTTCGACAGAAATAAATGACACACCTCACCTCACCAAGACACTCATACATAAATTCGTCACCAAGACTCTCTATCGCAATTGTCTCTGCGACCTCTTGTTGTGTACCTCAAACATGCCCTCAACCACAGACTTGTTGTCTCTTCATTTCTGCAGACTTCACAGATTTCAGTTTTTCCTCACACATGCCTCCAACATACCTGTGTTTCCATACTTCCCCAAAATCGGCCCAAAAGAAGCTCGTCCAACTCTTTCCACTAAATCCACCTTAAGGAAGCACAAATACTCCCATGTAGAGTGACTTGGCTCCTTAAGGGAGCTTACCCCTCTTCATCTAAGCTTTCCTCAGAACCATAGAGCTCTTCTTGCTCTCTTCCCAGTTGCCTTCCTTTGGTTGTGAACCCATGTGCCTTTATAGGTGTTGATCTTAGCCATACCTCATGTCTCTTTGCCCATGTATGAGCCGAATTGTTGATTCACCAAGTCGTGCCCCTTCGCAAAGTCGAGTTGACTCCTCATGTGGGCGCATTTGGGAAACTTTCCTAGCAAACCTATTGAACATCTCCTTCCGTCGTTTAGTAAACCCACCAAACTCTTGGTTGATGCACCCATCCTTCTAACCAACTCATCATCTTAGGTGTGCACCCCCCTTAGGTGATTCGATACAACTCGCCTAAGTGCAACCCCCATGCCTTAGATAATTTGTTTGTTTAATGGATCGCCCAAGGCTTGTTCTCAACCCTTCATCAAATTGTCCATCGTCTGACTTGTGTCACAATGCATCTCGAGTGGAGTTTCCCCTTGGTGTGTTGCACGCCTAAGGAACCCCAACTCTCCCCATATATGAATACCTTGTTTCTTCAAATGCATCGAGTGTTCTGCATGCCCAATTTCCTTCATTTGAGTCTATGGTGGAAGTGTGCATGCCCAAGATTGGCATCCTAGGCCTTAAATCCTCCCCCACCTCAAGTCATTGTCATCCTTGGAAGCATCCACAAAATATACTATCTCCAAGTCTCTCCTAGAACTTATGCTCTCGTCACAACTAAGTCTGTTGGAAACCCAAAGTTTCTTGATAATTGCAAACCCCAAATTTTTTCAAAGTGGAAACCTCAAGTTTCCCTACGAAATGGAAACCCCAAGTTTCCAACTCGCACTATAATCATCCATAACCTGTGAAACCATCCACACTGCCCTGTCGAAAGTTGTGTGCAACCAAAATTTCCACGACAATGGAAAGATGTCCCTTCCCCAAATCTATTGGCAATGTCCAAGTTGCCACTGTTTCACTGCAACGATCACTCTTTGTTTCAATGTTGCTGAAACCTCAATCAAAAATTAAAAAATGTCTAACTGTTGAACTTCTGTGAACTTTTTGATGTGCCCATACTTAAATCAAACTATGTCATGTCTTCGCAAAATGCTAGCCTTAAGTCCTGAACTAGTTGGGTAGCTAGTCCAACTATCACATCTAGTTCCTAGTGTTACACATTATTTTTTCACAACTGATAATGTTCACCTACTTTCCATCATCCAAAGCTTAAAATCCATGATTACTGAAGAAAGACCTTTCCTTGAAAGAAGTCAGAATTTATTTAAAAACACTATTTTGTGAAAATGTCTCATGTTGCACCACTACAGCATGCGACACTCTTAAGTGTGCATGCAACACCACTGCAGACAATGATAGTGTTTCATGTTGTTAGTCCATAGGTTGCAACACTATTTGAAAGGGAGGAAAAAGGAATAAATTCGCAAAGTTTCTAGAGAGAAGCTTCAAATATGAGATGTCTTCCAATCGGTTTGTATCTCACACGTACTCCTAATTTAGGGAGATCCTAACCTCCTCTTCAATATATAAAATGAGACTTCTCTCATGGAAAAGGCTAATAGATAATGGAGAATAACTAGCAATGAGTAATGGTCAATAACTTTATCTTTTGACTTGAGATTAGAATATTGTTCTTTGGCCTTGAGAGATTCTTGTGTCAAAGTATTCAGTTGATGGTGATGGAACTCATGGGAGCAATGTGGGTATTGGAGAAATGAAATGTTGGAAAGAGCCTCACAACACCAAGGCATTGGTTGTAACTCTTCCATTATTATTAATGTAGTAACATATTTTCTTTCTTATAAATATTGTTCATTGTTCATTGTCTTTATTACATTTCTCCAGCTTGGACATTTGTATAGATTTATCGAAGTACTATTGTTGCTTTCACTGGTTAGTTTTTTTTCTTATGCAAGTTTCTATTCAAAAGCCTTTGAATCAAGCTAGGAGCTCCAATTAGCGAGGACAACCATCGGTAAAGAGGTATGAGTCCTTAGTTATCACTATTTTGATTGTATGAATCTAAGGAAAGTAACATGTTATGTGTTGTTTTGTTCTAGCTTTGGGTTCCCAAGCTAGGGAGATCGGTATGTGTCTGCATTGGCTAATTTTTCCATAAACACATGGAATGTACATCTCCAATCTCAATCTTAGTCTTTTATGTCGCATCTCCGTCACTCCATCCAACTCCAAAGACTATGGAAAGTGTCCATCCTTGCCTCACTACTAATGTTGATGGTCCTAGGAATAACATCAATTATTTATTGTATCCTTGGTCTCCTACTTTACTTGTCAACTCGAGGTTTGTACAAACTTAAGAGGTGTTATGCACTGTATTTGCAGTATGCAATAGTTAGTAGTAGAGGGTTGAAAATGATCAAAGGTTGGAAATGTGCAGGAAATCAAATGACAGAAAGAAGTTATGAACTAATTTCTTTGAACGAAACACACCAATTTGACAGTACAACTAATCTAAAATGCTTGAAAAGAACTTATTCTACTGCATCAAAGATTATTGAATCAGAAAATTTAAACTGAAGAAAAAGATCTTTCTAATCTCAAATTATGACAGAGAAATGTGATAGAAGTAAAAGCTGTAAATTATAACAGAAAAGTTGTAATGGAAATGAAACTACACTAATGCATGAACAAAGCAATTTAACCCCTTGATCATTATCAATATAAATGGTCTTTTATTGTTTTTTGATGCTTGCAGGAAAATAATATTAAACTAAATCAAAATATGAAGCTAAAACAGATCTACATGAGATTTCTACATGAACTGTGCATTTCTACAAAAACTACACAGTTTCTATAGGATACTCCTACATGAAGAAAAATGAAGTCTAAAAAGGTAGTGCAAGTCTTTAAAAGTGTTGAAAAAGCTAGACTATAAAATAAATGAAGTGAATCTATGGTTCTTATCCTTGGGAGGCACCTAAGAGTGCTCCAAAAGGTTATTGAACATTTCTACAAGAAGCTGCTACAATTGGCCAATTAGTTGAAATCTTAACATAAATGGAAATTTATCATGCAAAGCTAAATATAACTTCAACAGATAATAAAAAACTATCTAAGCAACAACTAAATGCATGAAAACTACAGAAATAGTAAAAAGGGTCCTTGAGCCCTCTTGGATGGGCCCTACAAAAGAAGCACAAGGAACATAAAATAAACTTTAATGGATTGAAGGAAAAATCATTTTATTTCATAAATATCAATAGTGCATCAGGAACATCAAAGTTCTTAGTCTTCAACAAAAAGTCTTGCGGAGCATCTCCATACAATGCTTCTCCAAAAATTCGCTATCCCCCTCTCTTAGACTAGAGGCCTATATATAACTAGAGAGTTCAACCTCCCTTCCTAAATCAAGGAGAGTGATGAGTAAATGAGGGATCTCATCCCTTTACATCTGTATTTTTGAATTGTTGTTGACCAGAAGTGGTCATAAATGCACAAGGAGCGCTCTTGGAGGTAGGTGTGGACAATTCCCCTTGATCTTTGGATAGAAGCTCACTCGAGGGGAAAAAATCTCATGTTTCTAGGAGGTTGGCACCCTTGAATCCTACATTTCGACTTGGTTGGTCGAACACATGTCTTTTTCTAAAAAACATTAGTGCAAAAAGGCATATTATACATAAAAATCCACCTCAATCATGCATTCATTAAGAAACATACAAAATACCCATGACTGACTATTAAATGTGGTCAAAAACAAACATTAAGTCATTTTGTGGTGGAAAAATATGTCAAAGATGAGCCTTTAGAAAGTACAATAATGAGGCTCATCATCACCCCCTACTGAATTCTTGCACACCTTTGTGTAACCAAAAATGGTCTTTCTGATCTCATTGTTGTTGTTGTTGTTTTGTACTTTGTTATTGTTCATTGTTCCTTTGTTGTCTATCATCTCGCTAATTCTCAATGCCATGTTGTTGCTCAATAGAGTGTAGTTGTTCATTACCCTATTGTCTATAAAAATTCTCCTAATGTTCATGTTGTTGTTTGTTGAATTCCTCTATCATATCCCTATATACTTGATGACAACTTGTTGATCATGGTATCCCTTATCCTTCACAATGTTGGCCCATTCTACTTCTTCATTTTTTGGTTTGAGCCTAGCCATAGGAGCTACAGGGAGAAGGAGTGGAGGGCTCATCCTTATCCCAATCCAATTAGTTCTCATTCTCCTTAGAGTTTCTTTATACCATGGTGTTATGAGGAGGGAAATTTGTGATGTGTTTGGAGAGTGAGGCTCTCTGATTCTCAAGCCATAAGGAAAGGAATGCCACCTCTTGTGGAAATCCTCTGCTACTACTTCTCCCAATAATCTTAATGTGTCATCCATATTGGTTGTTACTTCCCTTTATTTGGATTTACATCCTGTATTTATATCCTTATTCAGAGAGAGGCTATGGTCACTATTTATGACATATTTAGGCCTTACAAGCTCTGCTCTAATCCAAAGGGGTGTGTGTTGTTATTCTTCCTTGTACTTTTTGAATTCTTCTTCCCTTATTTCCTCATTCCTTAGCCTAGACGCAAAGGCCATTATTTTCACATCCCCTACATATGGATTGGGATTTCAGTTGTAGGGATGTGGTAAGACAAGGTTATGCAAGTAGAACTCACAAAGCTGAGATTTTGCTTCCATGTTACAACCCTGGTATGCATCTAGGAAATATTTGGGTGTATCTAGGTTGAATTTCACAAACTTAGCTAAGTGTGTCATCTGATTTGTGTGCCATTGTTATTTTAGGAACAATGTGTATGTTCTATCTAGTGGCCTACATTCCAACATTTCTTCAAATACTTTGGCTATAGTTTTAACTATTGTTTGCATGATCTCTACTTGTTCACTCTTATCATGTATATCTCTTTTTACTTTACTCAATTGTTGTTGATGTTTCTGGTTCTCTACCTTCAGCTTCTGACTATAGTCCACTTTCTTCATAGTCATAATTTGGAACATTTCTTGCATGAGTTGGATTTATTGTCCCAACTCTTGAGAAACCTCTTCTTTCAGCTTTCCTTTATTATCTTATGCCACCCTTTTCCACTTGATGGCATCAACCTTGAATTTATCTAGTTCCAACATGGTTGCATAAAGAAGTTTTTCCACATGATTTTTGGTTTTAGTGGTTCCTTCCATTAGTCTTTTCTCATTCATCACAGTCTCTTCTTAAGGCTCCTTCCCCTTTGTTTCTTTTTTTTGTTCAGGGCTAGGAGAGTCCTTAACTTCCTCTACTTGGGGTGTGATAGTGAGTGGGGTTGATGGTATTGGGATCCTCTTTTTCTGACTTTTCTTGATCCTGTTGGACCTCCTCCTTCTAGGTTGAACCCACTCTGTAGTGGTGATTTTCAAAGGGTTGACTGTAGGGGTCCCTAAAGTAGTTAAGACATCATCCACCTATTTATCTTATTTATCTATATTTTGCTTCTTCCCCTTCTTTTGTTGTTTTGATTTCTTGGGCTTGGTGAGTCTCTTAGGTTCCCCTCCCTTATTTATTTCTTCCTCACTCATGGTTGCATGTACTTCTTCAAAATCTTGTCTGCCCATGTTGATGAAATCTTCCCACATAACTCTATGTTTCAAGATTCTAAGAGCATCAGAGACTATTAGTTTGATGAGTCCATGATGTTCTAAGAATTATTGTTTCCCTCTTTGTACTTTTAGACTCATGTATTTGAGTGATTGAAGAAGAAAATAGGGGATACTCGGATTCAGGTGTAGTTCCTGGTTTGGAAGATGCCTAAGTTGATGCAACAGTATGAAATGATAGGCATAGACTACACTCATCCTACCCTCACAAGTAATGTATTTGATGATGTAATATGTTACCTTCTACCATGGGTGAGGGAGGCATTCCCTTTTTATCCTCATCAGGTTTCTCATTATGGAGGAAGAATGTCTTCTTGGCATTAATGGCTTCCTGTCTTTCTTCTTTTTCCCAAGGAATGCCCAAAGGTAAACTAGAAACATTATTGATGGAGGCTTCATTGATCTTGATAGTTAGCCCCTTGATTGTAGTCATATATTCCTGATCTCGTGTGATATGGAAATTATGGGAAAAATCCATGGAAATCTCATCATCAAACCTCCTTAGCCTCTCAAAGTAACCCAAACACACATTTTTGAAAACTTTCCACTATATTAGGGTTGTCATAAACCCTAGAAGGATATGTTGGTTCCCTTATTTTAAATCCTTCTCCCATAATTGTTTGTTAGGATGATGAGTGGAGAGGAAGGTCGACTAAAGGTTTTTTGTAGAATATTCAGATTGACTTTCTTCTTAGAGGGGGTGATATCCGGGGCTAGTATTTAGGTAAGTAGGTGGTCAGGAAACTCAGCAAAAGGTTTTTCTTGAAAATAAAAAGGTGAGATGAGGGATTTTATCTGACAAATTCTCAGTCGATAAACCTTTCTGCAGTCGTTCATGTAGAAACAAATCCTGTAGAAATAGAGTTCGGCAAGAACTATGTAAATCAAAAATTCTATAGGATGTGATTTCAAAGAAGACTGAAGAATTTTTAGTGTCGAGAGGGTTCGACCATAGAATCAACAATTTGTTGGACTAAGAGACCTTAACTCATGGGACATTGGTTCAATTTCAAAATGGAGTCTACAGGACTATAACTTGTGGGAGAAAAAAAACAGGTATGTCTTACATTTTGTTAATGACCATGAAAGTTTCTAGAAGCGACCATGGATCAAACATAAAAATAAAAAAAATTGTAATGGATGCAAAAAAATTTTGAGATTGAAGCGATAATTCTCTGTCTATGGTTTTATGGTTACCTACAGTTTGTTAGAAATTATTCTCTTACAGCGTCCTCTCGCTGATTATTTTGGTTGCCCTCTTTCCCTACGAGCTTGGATTCCTGATTCCACCCAACTAGAGACACTCTTCCTCTTCAAACTTAAAATGGTGCTCTGATTATTCTAACTCTGAATTATACCCTTAAATTGTGGATAGGATTGATGTCTTTTCGTAGCAATACAACAACAGTCGACTTGCATTCATGCTTCCCTAATTCGTGCCTTTTCTCACTCAAGGAAGTAAACCTCCACTTGAACCATTCGATCTCCACATGTCAATTCAAATTTGGCATGAATTATGCCAACGCCCATTGACAAGACGTAAACGTCCTCGTTTTCACAATCCTTTAGAATTTAAGAATGCTCGACCATACAAATAAGCATATATATGGATGTATGAAGTTTAAATAAATGTAGATAGGGTAGATGGTTATGTTACCTTGTTTACCTTTTGCATGCATATTAATATGCTTGTTGCATGTGGATGGAGGTGGTTTTTCTTCATGTTGGTACTTGTAGATTTTTATATCTTTCCCTTGAGATCATATCTGCAATGTTTTAGGATATCATGACATTGAATCATTCTACAGAATATAGATCATCCCATAGATATGTTTCTGTCGTGCATAATATTTTCTACAGGATACAAAGTATCATGTAAAAATCGATTTCTATTATCCCGAGGATGTACCGATGAGAAAATATGGTTGGAGAAGGTGTTTGTTGCTCTGATATTGATCCTTGCACTGTTGATATTGATCTTGAGTAAGTTTCCTTGCCTATTTTGAGAATTTTCCCTATATATTATCCTGTAGATTCATGTAGAATAGGATGTTTTCTTTGAAAAAAAAATGTAAAGTGAGATGTATTAGATATGGAAAGTGGTATGTATGGTATGGATGAAGAGTATGGATGATTATGATAGAAATTATATAGATATGGGAATAATGAAAAATGATATGTATGAATATGGAAATGCTTATTGTACTTATTGAAGGTAATGTTGACTGTTCATTTTTCTCTATGCAGATGGTTGCAGTAATGAAGTCCCTGGTACCTGCAAAAAAAAATATTAGTACAAAAATTCTTTTATTTTTTATTCTTTTGTTTTGTTTTGTTTTTTCTCTTTTTTCTCAAGGAAGAAGTGCCATTTCTACTTTTCACTAATGCCTTGCCATATCAAGCTTCTACTATTTTTTCCTGATGAGGTTATTCGTTTATTCTTCATATCTAAGATTGCCTCTAGTGGATATTTTCACCCTCAAATCTGTCCTAGATGCCTCTAGGAGGTTTTCATCTAGGATTTTTTATTTTTTTTCTTCTATTTTTTTCATGATGGGGATGAATTGAGAATATGACTATTATCAATCACATATTTTTTGTCTTCATTGTTTATGTGAATTCTTCTTTTTTCAAGGGCTTAATATAGGTATTTGGTTTGAATCCATTCACTAGTATTGGTTTTGGTTTGAATCCATTCACTAGTATTGGTATTGTTGGACACCTACTACACTTAGAGGGGGTGAATGAGTGTGGGGATCTTTTTCCCAAAACTTCCCTCTTACACAAAAACTCCTTAGTTAACATTCAACATTTTCTCATTACTCTTTGTTATCATTTATAATCATTTAGATGTGAATACATATCAGCAACATATCATCAACAAATCATCTACACAAAGAACACAAGATGTATGTACAATTTTTCTTTTTATTATGGACTTCAATCCGGGGGTTTTTCAACAAAAAATGAATAGAGTACAACTCTACAAGAGAACTAGCTCTATATGCAAGACTCAACTTACATTCTCATCACCAACTGAGATGAGGCAACAATGCTCAACAGATATCAATATGTCAACATAAACAAGTGCATCAACCATGCACCAACCTGTGTCAAACAACCTATAATCAACATGTACCATAAACAAGTGTATCCAACCATGTACCAAGTATATACCAATCATGTGTCAAATAATAATCAACAATGACTCATCAATATTTACCAACATCATACACTATACACCTCATGTATGTGCCAACTCATCAATTGCTTGTCTCAACCATGACTAGTTTTGGATTAGTCAACAACCCCAACTTGAAATAATCATAACTTTGTACCTATAATTAATAAATATCTAAAACTGATATACAATGTTCTTCAGTGTGTTTTATGCAATTCCTTCAGGTGGAACTACTTGGAACCTCTCAAAAAAGGCGTTATAGCAAAAATGGCATACCTTGCTGAATTTTGGCTTATTCTAGAGAGCGACCTTGTAGAGCGTGGCCCGCACAAAATATTCATTGAATTGATCTGAAAATTTTACAAAAAAAACTACAGCCTTTACCCTTACCAACACATTTGGTCTCACTAAATTTGGATATGTTATGAATAATTTATGACGTTTTTACCCGAAACACCTGTTTTTGACTAGTTTCAGGATTAGCCACAAACCCTATTTTCCACGGAGTGTAACTCCCAAAATACAACGACCCACAAGCTAAATCTTTTACCACAACTACTTGGATATGTTTTCCCAATGGCATAGAAATTTCACGGTCTGAATCATTATAGAAAAAAATTTATAGCGAAAATGGTGAGATGACCTATAAATAACATACCTTAGAAAACACCATCAAAAGGATTTATCCTTCCTTGCATTTCGACCTTCTTTTCTTCACCTTCCTTCTGAAATTAGGCTTATATATCCTTGGTTACCTCAGTCACCTATAGATCTTCAATATTCTTGAGTGTTCCACACCAAAACTACTCAAGAAGCTCTCCATCAATACTCCAAAAGATATTCTCACAAGAAGCTCTCCATTGAACCACAAAAAGGATGATCTACAAGAGACCATTCTTATCTTATTTATACTTTCATCATCTAGGTCACTTAACCCATTTTTAGGTCACTTAACCCATTTCTGGTTCACTTAATCTATTTTCCTTATTTTAGGGTTAACCACTTTCCATAAATAGAAAGTTCTCCAATACTTTATCATTTAAATATTCCTTCTTGATTTTGTCACCTTACTTTATCATTTCTTGATTTTGTCACTTCTCTT
>SNQJ01S0109182.1:0-16138 GCA_010110895.2 Picea sitchensis
CTGTACTTGCAATATTGGAAGTCTTGGTGGATAAGCTTATTTTATTGTAGCTTCCACCTGCTTATCTACCTATATATAAGGAATATGTTCTACAAGTATTTCACTTGTTTGGTTATCCCAAGATTTATCTTCTTGGAATTTCACATCTCTACTTACTATCAACTTCTTGGTAATAGGATTATACATCCTATATGCTTTAGATTGTTCACTGTATCCCACAAATATACATTTTTCACTTCTATCATCCACATTTCTCCTCGACTCTTCAAGAACATGTGCATAAGCTACACAACAAAAAACTTTAAAATGATAAATGCTAGATTTCATACCACTCTAGGATTCTTGAGGGATTTGATCTTTCATAATACTGGTTGGTGACATATTTAAAATATATACTAGGAATTCCACTGCTTCACCCCAGTATTCATTTGAAAAATTCTTGGCCTTTAGCATACTTCTAGCCATATTCATTATTGTATGATTCTTCCTTTAAACTATTCCATTCTATTGTGGAGTGTATCTTGTGGTAAACTATCTCTTGATTCCATGTTTCCTGCAATATGTTGAAAATTCCTTGGACTCATACTCACCTCCTCGATATGATCTGAGTAATTTGATGTACTTCCCACTCTGTCTCTATGTCAAGGGTTTAAATTCTCTGAATTTTCAATTGTACCTGATTTGTGCTTGAGAAAGTACACCCATGTTTTCCTGCTAAAATCATCAATGGATATTATAAAATAAAAGCTACTTCCTATTAGTTGAGTGTGCATTGGACCACAAAGGTATGTATGCACCAATTCAAGGTGTTCTTTTGCTTTGTAGGAAGCATTGGGAAAACTATCCCTTTGGTGTTTGGCCAAAATACAACTCTCACAAGAATTTTTATGTTTATTTATAATGGGAAAACCTTTGACCATAGAATTCCTCTATAAAAGACTTAGATTTCTAAATGGTAAGTGACCATATCTAATATGCCACAACCAAGTCTCATCTGACCTTGATACATTTTGGGCATATGATTGTGACAAACTTACATTTCTCAATATCAAAGGGAACATTATGTTTTTGGTCATTTGTATTGTGGCTATAATTTTCTTACTGGGTGGTTTGTCCAAGGTTGTACACTTGGAACCTTCAAAAATGACCTTACAACTGTGTTCATTCATCTGGCCTACACTCATTAAATTATTTCTAAGACCAGGTACATAATAAACATCATGAATATCCTTCTTTTCATCTTGTTTAGTTAATACAACAATTATACCCTTGCCTGCAACTTTATTTTGATAATCATCTCCCAATTTAATTTGAGATGTGACAGAGCTATCTAAACTAGAAAACATATCTTTGTTACATGTCATATGGTTTTTTCAGCCACTGTCCAACAACTAGAGATCATGATTTTCGCTTGCTTCTTTTGTAACTTGACATGAAAATAACATTTATTCAGATGTTCCTTCTTTGGTGTTGGTAACATTTTCCCTGCCCCTATTCAGATATGCTTGCTTCTTCTGCATTCACTTTCATAGTGACCAAAATTCTTGCAATAATAGCACTGGATCCTTGATTTATCAATCCATCTTGGTTGATTAAAATTTATGCCTCTCCCTCTTTGGTTATGAGAGTGTCTATGTGGTTGTTCCAGCTATTCACTTTGTTCTGAAAATTTTGAAGTTGATCTCTCTCTTGTTTGAGAGATACCTTTGTATTGTCTTCCTATGCTTCTATTCCCTCAACCTTTGTCTCCACTTATGGAGGCATGATACTGGAATGCATTCTCCAAATATTCAGTATTTCGACTAAACCTACTTTCATGGGTTAACAGAGATCCCATGAGTTCTTCAAATTTCAATTGTAACAGGTCTTTCAACTCTTCTATGGTGACCACAACCATATTAAATTTATCGGGAAGGCTTCGAAGTACCTTCTCAATGACCTTTTTCTCTTGAATGTCTTCTCCATGGGCACACATTTGCTTCACAATGCTCGTGACATGGGTCATAAAATGATCCACAAAATTTGAATACTTCATTTGAAGAGTCTCAAAACTCTTCCTAAGTGTCTGCAACTTTGCATGTTTTACTTTGTCAATCCCCTGATAGGTTATTTCAAGAGTATCCCATGATTGTTTGGCATGATCTCCTGCTGTGACTTTGGGGAAAATATATTCCTCTAACCCTTGTTGGATGAGACATAGGGATTTTCTATCCTTCTTCCTGAGTTCTCCGAGGGTGTTTCTCTATGCATTTGTCATTACTTGAAGATTCGTCAGATATGGTTCCTGAAATCCATTAACAACTGCTTCCTAACAATCTTCAAACCAGAGGAAATTTTTCATCTTAATAGACCATACATCATAGTTCTTACCCATTAAAATTGGTCCTCGTGTGAGCACTGGATTGTTGCTAGATTTCATTGCTTATATCTTGACGAAATATTGTTCCTCTGTCGAAATGGGAAAAAACCCAAAAAAAATTGCTCTTGCTCCTTTGTTGAAATGGGAAAAACCCAAAAACAATTTGCTCCTTTGTCGAAATGGGAAAAACCCAAAATTTGTTTTGCTCCTTTGTCGAAATGGGAAAAACCCAAAAACAAATTTGCTCCTTTTTCGAAATGGGCAATGTTATTGCACAATCTGTACTTGCCAAAAGTTCAAGGCAAGTGAGGCAAGATTGGCGTAACAAGGGGTTGACCTATCACTGTCACCTTAATAGGAAACCCCTTTTTTTTTAGGAGTATGTTGAAATTACCCCAAGGGAGATGTCCCTAGTGACCTAAAGGGTTGATGAAATTAAGGAAATGATGGAAGAATACCCTCCTCTCACTGGTCACTCAATTCAAAAGGTCTTTAAGTCTTAAGAGATAAAGCAAATGTAATGTTTGAAGTGTACTTGCCCAGAAAAAGACAACAAGAAAAAATATGGCAGTTTCAAGTACGAAATGATGTTAGTTATTCAATAAGACAATAAACCTTTGAAATATATGTTGGATGATATAAAATTGCAGCAACATGAAAGTTTACAACAACAATAAGTATTTTATAACAACTGCAAGAAATATGCCTCAAAATTGCTTGAAAACACAATGAAAAGGTATCTTTTACTAGGAAAAATGATAATTAATTATCGCAAGAATTTTCTGAAGTGTCCAGCTAGCATTAAAGGTCAGTTTTGCAGAAAATTTGTTGCATTTAGATGGCTGTAACAATATTTTGTTACAACAACAAATAGTTTAGTTATCTAGGCTAAACTAGGGTTATAGATAGTTAGTAAAAGCTTAGGAGAAGAGTGTTTGAGTGTTTAATCAGTCCTTCAATAAGAGAGAGGCTAGAACTAATGCCTTCTACGGCTTATGGAGTCAAGTGGACAACTTCTTCTAAGTCTACAAATCAATTTTGATAGTGCACAAAAGTCCAAGAGGGAGAATGCATAGGAGAAGTAGTAACTTAAGTCCCCCTATGCATTTTCCTCAAGAAATGAGATACTAGGGTGTAGGCAATTCTAGGCCCTAGCACCTTTCTCTCCTTAGGCTTCTTATGGGATAATAACTTAGGAAAAGATAACTGGTTCAAAACATTAGAGTGCTAGGAAACTAGGGCTCTAGGGTTTCACTAGTTACTAGATCAATTCAATGAAAACCTTGGCAGATAGAAAGTAAGGAAGTAGCAATTTAAGTTCCTTCAAGAATTAAGCATATCATGCAATTTAATAATCTTGTATGATCAAATAAAACCATACATAAACCATTCAATAGATGAAAAAAAATTCAGATTTTACCTACTTGCACCAAGAATAATCATGAAATACCATGCAAGATTACCATAAAAGCTTCCAAGATTGATCCAACTTACAAAAAATTATCCTTGTACAAGAGTGTGCCTCATAATTTCAGACCTGTCCTCTTGTGTGAGGATTTGTGATGTAAAAATGAGAGTAATTTATCTCTATTTATACAAAACCAGTGACCTTTAATTAATTTTAGGTCACATAAAGGACGACCTGGCCAAATTACAAATAAATTCAATTTAGACATAAATAAAATTAATTATCATCTAAATACATCTCCAAGGGTGACGCCATGCCCTTCTAGGGTGATATTGAGCCCCTAAGGTTGAACGTTGGGCTTAGGATGCATAACATTTGGCCTCCAAACGCTCTAGATGATGCCTACATGTGCCAGCCAGCTCACAACTGCCTCCAAAATGCAAACCCTAGCTCTGGATGACGTCGAGGGTCATGATGGTGATGTATTGGGATCTCAAAGCCCAATGTCTAGTTGGAAGGGAAAGACCCCCTGGGTCTAGTTCTTCCAAGGTGTCTCCAAGGGGAACATCTTTGTTTCTTACCAGTGCAAATATATGATGTATTTTTGCTCCTGGATGGGGTTACAACATCCATCTGTGGGATTTTATCCCCATGAAGGTTTGAGCTAATAATTCCTTCATGTGTACCTCTCCACCAAGAAAGGTCCTACAACAATAACAAGTACACCCTCCAAGGGTTCATAAGTCACAAGGATCATAACATGTAAATCACATCCAATAATCAAATTACCCAAACATGTGCATTTAACCCCCCTTTACCCAGATGAATTCTCAAAGACATTATGCAATTTGACAATTCAAGTTTGGAGAAGGTCTCAAGGTGTCCTATTGGGATAATCCTCCTTAAGTTTGGAGTCTTTCCCAGGTGAGAGGCAATCCAAGTCATGTAAGTGTATGAGGTGGCATGGGGTGTAGTGATAATAGGGAAATGTAATTCTTACCTATGGGTGCCTATGTAGAGGGTGAGTTGCACCTTATCATAGATGCCATTGTTTCCTATCCCATTTACTGTCTTTTATTCTTAACTTTATTATCTTTTGATAGTTCCCTTTTGCGCTTCAAGCTAAGAGTTGAGGGACACTGTCTTGGCTTGGTGACCAAAGGTGACAGTGTTATCCACAAACATTTCATGGAGATGAGAAAGTTGGCTCATGATGAGACCACTTTTCTCTTGGATATGCCACCAAGGGCCATTACCCTGGTTTGGTGACCAAATAGGTGGTAGTGTCATACCTCTACATGCCCATGGTCATAATAGGTTGACTCGTGATGATACCTCCTATCCACCAACTAGTACCTTAAGTGTTTATTTATCTTATGGGTTCCCTTTTCTTGTTGAGAATATTTTTACTTCTTTCTCGGGAATCCCTGGGTGAAGTATCTCAAAGGTTTTAAAGGATTTTAACTCTTTCCAGGTACTTTTACCCTCTGATCCTTTATCCCCTTCTTCCCACAAGGAAAGGTACAACCATTTCTAGTGTGGCCAATCCCAATGCCTAAACAAAGGTAGGGGGAGATGAGAGGAATAAAGATGGAAATTGGTAAGTATAGAGGGAACGGACGATGACTTTTCATAGACCAGCCCAATGGAAACCCATCCTAAAGGGAGATCAATTGACTAGGGCACCATGTCACCCTTCTAGGTGTGAACGGGTCAAAGAGCATAATTTCCAATAAAATTTTATGAAATGAAGGAAAATTCAATGCAACATATTCAATTACTTAAATAATCAGAGTGACACATACCATTATACCCAGAATCATTACCTCATGGAGCAAGACTTACTGCTACTTCAAGATTAGGCCGGTGGGATGGATATTTCTATTGTTGGTAACTATGCACCACTGAAGAAAAGAGGGGCCCTCTGGGGCCATGCTCAAGTCGTTCGGCTCTCAGTACTCCATGTCTAGGACTTGTGGGCCTCGATACATGATCTCCTTAGTTATCCCTAGGGTAGGGGATACAATATGGCTCCAAATCAGGGACATGTGCTCACCGTAGAGCGCATGAGAACCTCAACATCTCTGGTATGACCTATGTCTGCTAAATCTCAACAAAATGTATTAGTAATCCTTAGGGTGGTGATCTCACCCCTTGTTAATATATGATATAATAGTAAAAAGAGCATCTCTAATCTATCATATAATCATCATCATACATATATACATAATGGAAGAATACAATATGAAAATGAAACTACAACTAAGCTATCATGATATGCAGATGGTATATACAATGGATGGAAATGCCTACCCACCTCTACTTACTTGTTGGTTGAATTATAGGTGTAGTCAAATAACCAGTGAAACCTTCCTAGCAATATCTCATAATACATTCCTTTGTGATTCATCATAAACCAAAACAATGACAAGTTAAGCACAAAAATAACATCAGTTAGAGCATGCATCATATCATTGAAAATCGTAAAGTCTAGCTCATGGAGGCAGGAGGGAGGGACAAAATTATGCGAAGTTACACTTCTAGGAAAGTTCTCAATCCATCTCAGAAAGGGATCGTGGAAAACAAAAGGCTCAAAAGACTGACTCAAAGAGTGTGAAGGTTGGCCACCTCGGACGTCATCACATCCTGAGGTCTGGGAAATGGGCTAGTAAGAACCTAGAGGATGATTGGTAATTTTCTAAGGGAAATATGAAAGATTGAGATAATAAAATTCTTCTTAAGGTATTCAACCTACCCTTGAATTATGAAAGAGGGCTTTGCCCTAGAGAAAACTTAAGAAGAGGGACATGTTTCCCAACTACACCCTTAGTGACATAGCGAGGTAAAGTAGTCGAAGGGAGCTGGAAAACCTTGTCACAAGTACCTTGCTTTGGGCGAGCAACATCCTCACCTTTATCAAAATTTGAGCACAACGATGGTTGATAATCTTCTTCATAAATTTAATCCAAGTTCTCAAAGGAATACTCATCAAAATCCTCAAGGTATGACCAAAAATCATCAAGAGAATATTGCATTGGGTCATCCTTGGGTGTTTGGAAAACTTTTGTAATTATATCATCATATTGTTGCCAAACGTCAAAATTATTAGGAACATCATATGATTTTTGTAAATGTAGCATTCAAAGATATACTTCCATATCATAAATGGGATCCTCATTATAACCAATCACATCCCACTTACATCTTCCAACATGTATGAACTCATCAATATTATCAACCATATCACTACCTTTATCATCATATGAAGGATTTAATGCATCCAAGGGCTCCTCTAATACTTGTTCACTTTCCAAATCATAAAATAAAGCATCATCAAAATCTTGGAAAGGGAAATAACTTACCGTGATCACTTATTTTTGTGTAGGAGTATCAATGGCTTGGATGACTTCATCGAAGGGAAGAGGGTCTAGTAAATCATCCCCAAAACTCATCTCTTTAATCATATTTTCTCCTTCATCAGACAATGAAGGACCTAGCTCTTCCAAGGGTTCCTTTACTTCTTCACCTTCTAAATCATAGAACAAAGTGTCATCAAAAGCCTGGCAAGGAAAATCAATCACCTTATTCTCTTTGTATTGTGCAGGAGAGATAGGATCTTGCAGAGATTCATGGGACGGAGGAGTGGATACTAGTGCTTCATCCTCATAACTCACTTCTTTAGTCAAGTCTTTACTGCATTCTATCGAATCATGGGAAAATTATTGCTCCTCATTAAGGGGTTCAAAACGTTCTTCATAAATCTCTACTTCTATATCTGAGGGTTCTTGGTATTGAGTATGGTACACATCTCTGAGATCTTCCATAATCTCAGTGGTGAATCCTTCGTCCTCTAGGGCTATTGAGATATTTTGAAGGGCATCTTCATATGTCTAGAATTTTGGTTTCACAAACTCAATAGAACTACTAATGAGGTCTACGAAAGATGATATACCCTTACCTTTGCAAAAATTTTACCAAAACATCACCCCTTCCAATTCTATCTCACTTATATACTTCAAGAATTTTACAATGTGAGTAATTGGGAGGCCTCCAAATATTGGAGAGTTTTTTAACCATTTTGTATCAAAATAATCCAGCTATCCTTGAAAACTTTCGAAATCAATAGTCAGATAAACTTGTTCCCAGGGCACCATGATCCCATATCTTGGAAATATCACAAAGTTGAGAGTAAGGTGGCACCTTGGAAAAGGTAAGTGGAGTCGTCAGATATCCTCTTAAGGATTATCAAAGGGAGTAAGGGAATCACGTCCAATGGAGTCGCTAGGTAATATTAGTAAGGTGAAGGCTTTGAGGGAAAGTCTTACCAAAAAAGTGTCATTGAGGAATATTGACTCAATGTTCCCCGACAACGGTGCCAAAAATGTTATCTCACAATTTGTACTTCCTCAAATCCCAAGGAAAGTGAGGAAATATTGGCATAAACAAGGAGTGACCTATCACTGCCACTTTAATAGGAAACCCTTTTTGTTTAGGAGTATGTTGAAATTACCCCAAGGGAGACGCCCCTAGTGACCTAAAGGGATGATGAAACTAAGGAAATGATGCAAGAACACCCCCCTCTCATTGGTCACTCAAGCCAAAAGGTCTTTATGTATTAAGAGATGAAGCAAATGTAATGTTTGAAGTGTACCTTCCCAAAACAAGACAACAAGCAAAAATATGGCAGCTTCAAGTACAAAATGATGTTAGTGCTTCAATAAGACAATAAATCTTTGAAATATATGATGGCTGATATAAAATTGCAGAAAAATGAAAGTTTACAACAACAATAAGTATTTTATAACCGCTACAATAAATATGCCTCAAAATTGCTTGAAAAGACAATGAAAAGGTAGATTTTACTAGGAAAAATGATAATTAATTGTCACAAGCAATTTCTGAAGTGTCTAGCTAGCATTAAAGGTCAATTTTTCAGAAAATTTGCTGCAGTTAGATGGTTGTAACAATATTTTGTAATAATGACAAATAGTTTAGTGATCTAGGTTAAACTAGGGTTAGAGATAGTTAGTAAAATCTTAGGAGAAGAGTGTTTGAGTGTTTAATCAATCCTTCAATAAGAGAGAGGCTAGAACTAGTGCCTTCTAGGGCTTATGAAGTCAAGTGGACGACTTCTTCTAAGGCTGCAAATCAATTTTGATAGTGCACAAAAGTCCAAGAGGGAGAATGCATAGGAGAAGTAGTAACTTAAGTCCCCCTATGCATTTTCCTCAATAAACAAGATACTAGGGTGTAGGCAGTTCTAGGCCCTAGCACCTTTCTCTCCTTAGGATTCTTATGGGATAAGAACTTAGGAAAATATAACTAGGTCAAAACCTTATAGTGCTAGGAAACTAGGGCTCTAGGGTTTCACTAGTTACTAGATCAATTCAATGAAAAGATTGGCAGATAGAAAGTAAGGAAGTAGCAATTTAAGTTCCTTACTTCAAGCATTAATCATATCATGCAATTTCATAATCTTGTATGAGTAAATAAAACCATACATAAATCATTCAATAGATGACAAAAAATTCAGATTTTACCTACTTGCACCAAGAATAATCATGAAATACCATGCAAGATTACCATAAAACTTCCAAGATTGATCCAACTTGCAAAAAAATAGCCTTATACAAGAGTTTTCCTCACAATTTTAGCCAATAGCCCTTCTAGGGAACAAATTTCAGACCTCTCTTCTTGTGTGAGGAGTTGTGATGTAAAAATGAGAGTACTTTATCTCTATTTATACAAAACCAGTGACCTTTAATTAATTTTAGTTCAATAAAGGCCTACCTAGCCAAATTACAAATAAATTCAATTTAGACATAAATAAAATTAATTATCATCTAAATACATCTCCAAGGGTGACATCATGCCCTTCTAAGGTGACATCGAGCCCCTAAGGTGGAATGTTGGGCTCAGGATGCAGAATGTTTGGCCTCCAAAGGCTCTAGATGATGCCCACACGTGTCAACCAGCTCACATATACCTCCAAAATGCAAAACCTAGCTCTGGATGACGTCCAAGGTCATGATGTTGACATCCTGGGCTCTCAAAGGAAAATTTTCAAGTGGAAGGGAAGACCCCCCTAGGTCTAGGTCTGCCAAGGTGTCTCCAAGGGAAACGCCCTTCTTTCTTCCTGGTGCAAATCTCTGATGTATTTTTTACCCTGGCTAGGGTTACAACATCCATCTATGGGATTTTAGCCCCATGAAGGTATGAGCTAATAATTCCCTCATGTGTACCTGTCCACCAGGCAAGTTCCTACAACAACAACAGGTACTCCCTCCAGGGGTTCATAAGTCATAGGGATCATAACATGTAAATCACATCCAATAATCAAATTACCCAAACATGTGCATCAAAGCCCCCTTTACCCAGACGAATGCTCAAAGATGTTATGCAATTTGACAAGTCAGGTTTGGAGAAGGTCTCAGGGTGTTTTATTGGGATAATCCTCCTTAAGTTTGGGGTGTTTCTGAGGTGAGAGCCAATCCAGTTCATATACATGTATGAGGTGGTGTGGGGTAAGTATTTGGGTATGGGGTGCAGTCATAACAGGTAAATGTGAGTCTTACATGTGGGTGCCTTTGTAGAGGGCGAGTTGCACCTTGTCATATATGCCATTATTTCCTAGCTCATTTGCTACCTTTTATTATTAAATTTATTATCTTTTGATCTTTTCCTTTTGTGTTTCAAGGGAAGAGTTGAGTTACATTGTCCTGGCTTGGTGACTAGAGGTGACAATGTTATCCACAAAAATTTCACGGAGATGAGAAGGGTGGCTCGTGATGAGACCCCCTTTCTCTTGGTTATGCCACCAAGAGCCAGTACCCTAGTTTGGTGACCAGATAGGTGGTAGTGTCATACCACTACATTACCATGGTCATAATAGGTTGGCTCATGATGAGACCTCTTATCACCAACTAGTACCTTAAGTGTTTATTTATCTTATGGGTTCCCTTTTCTTGTTGAGAATATTTTTACTACTTTCTCGGGAATCCTTGGTCGAATCATCTCAAAGGTTTTGAAAGGCTTTTAACTCTTTCCAACTAATTTTTCCCTCTAGGCCTTTAGCCCCTTCTTCCCATAAGGCAAGGTACAACCCTTCCTAGTGTGGCCAATCCCAATGTCTGAACAAAGGTAGGGGGAGATGAGATGAATACATATGGAAAGTGGTAAGTATGGAGGGAATGGACGATGACCTTTCATAGACCAACCAAGTGGAAACCCATCCTAAAGGGAGATCAACTGACTAGGGCACCATGTCACCCTTCTAGGTGTGAACAGGTCAAAGAACATAGTTTCCAAGAAAACATTATGAAATGAAGGAGAATTCAATGAAAAATATTCAAGTGCTTAAAGAATGAGAGTGACACATACCATGATACCCAGACTCATTACCTCATGGAGCAAGACTTACTGCTACTTCAGGATCAAGCTGGTGGGATGGATACTGATAATGCTAATAAATATGCACCACTGAAGAAAAGAAGGGCCCTCTGAGGCCATGCTCAAGTCGTTTGGCTCTCAGTACTCCATGTCTAGGACCTGTGGGCCTCAAGACATGATCTCCTTAGTTATCCCTAGGGTAGGGGATAATAGGAAAAACTCAAATTTTTTGCTTGGACAATTGTGTTTCGAAATGGGTAAAAAGACCCAAAAATTTGCTTGGGCGCTTCTTGTCCAAAGGTGGACGTGCCTTGTCCACAGTAAAGGAGGGTGTCCAAAAGGCCAAAAAATCATGCGCAGAGGCATGGGTTATGGACGCTCCCTTTACACTAGTTGGGGGGCATCCATATTCCTTGGATGCTCTGTATACATGGGCATGGTGCGTTCGTCTCCAAAACTCATTTTTTAGAGTGTTGTTCTTCAAGCTTTCGCCCCAGAACAACCTGGAAGTTTCTCTTCTTCCTGTTGTGGCTGAAAGAAGCTCGAAAGTGCTCTCCAACAACCTACAAATGCTCTCCAATCTTCAAAGAGTCTTACTTTATCTTTGATACCTTGTTGAAGCTCAAGAAAAGGCAATCGTTCATGAAACAAAGCATACACAGAAAAAATAACTATGGAGTTGTTCAATTATTCTCCACATTCACATGAAACTAAAATTACAAAATACATTATAAGAAATAACTCTCCAGAACACTTCATACTTCACCTACCTTATAAATGCAAACTTACCTATCTTGTATGTGCATTTAACATGTTTGTCATCTATGAGAGTTGGTCAAACAAGTAATGAAGGAATTACTCCATTTAACATCTATTAAGGTTGAGATAAACGAGGCTAAAATGATCATATGCCACAATTACCACCATCCCCGACACTTTCTTCCTAATTTAGCATCACATAGAAGTTGGTGATTGAAAGTTTAGATCATTTATAAAAAATAAATCATTGTTTGGCATTATTATGGCACATGGCAATCTTATCACAAGGATTTTTGGATATTTACATGCACACTTTTTCTTTCTTATGTTCAACTTTGTTAGCAAGGTGACTCTAAAATTAGAAGTAATGTTTATAGAGAGGGAAGAGAGACATCTTTAGATGAAAGATAAATGATAAATACAGAGACACCATTTTTTTTTATATTTGCAACTAAATGAACAGAATTTTGTTGCTGAATTTGAAATAAAAAGCAAGCACTCAATATTTTTAGCTAACATAATATAATTTTATAGAAAAAATTGCAAATAAACATCCAATCCTCTATTCTCTTTATTAAATAATATGATTTTTACCACAAAAATTGCAAATAAACAATAAGTACTCAATATTTTCAGTTAAATAAAAAGAATTTTACAACAAAAATTGCAAATAAACAACAAAACCTACATATCTTTGGCTAAATAATCGATTTTTTTGGAGCAAATAATCAGCGAGTCCTCCAAGTCCTCCATACTTCGGCTACAGAATCAGAATTTATAGCAAAAAAATTTCAAATAATGCTAAGTATTTTAGCTATAAAAATAAACCAATATTTTACTTCATATATATTGTAATTGTTTTCAGATTTCTGTGGTGAGGAATTTCAAATTCATTTGCCGAAGAATCCACAGTTGGTGTACCCTCGGTCTCAGTGCCAACCCTTTTTCATGTTGGATGAGATCCGTCAGACTTAGTGTCAACCCTTTTCATGTGGGATGAGATTTTCCATTTGTTCTCAGTGCCATCCCTTTTTCATGCTAGATGAGACCCACCAGACTCAGTGCCAACCCTTTTTCATGTTGGATGATATTTTTCCATACTCAGTGCCATCCATTTTTCATGTTGGATGAGTTCCACCTGCCACTCCCTATGAAGAGGGACCACACCAAGCTTGTCCCTGAAGTACTCGAACTTCGTCCTCAACAACGGCTTGGTGAACACATTCACAACTTGATCCTCGATAGCCACGAACTAGAGCCTCACTTCTCCCTTCTGCACCATATCCATGATATAGTGATTTATAATCTTGATATGCTTCAACCTGTCATGGAACATCCGGTTCTCTAACAACTTCATGCAACTCTGGTTGTCTTACCAAATGCAGGTTGCCTCCAATCTAAGACCAAATAACCCAGACAACAGCTTTCAAAGCCACACTGCTTCTCTTCTCGCTGCACATGCTACCACATACTCAAATTCATCCATAATGAGAACCAAACATGACTACTTCGTGCATCTAGCATATCCTTCTTCTCCTAGCTCCCTCTGGAATTGATCGCCATGCTCCCTCTTGAGCATTGAATATCAATTGGATCTTCAATATGCTGACTTAATCACTTGTCCTCCAGAGCAAGTCTCTTCATCCTCTTCTTGTAGGTCTTACCTACAAGTTGTTGGGTATGTGTTATATTCTTTGCAAGAGTAGTCACATAAAACCCTCGGGAAACGTGTCACATATTTAGGTGGTTTTTCAGCACATGTTTTCTTTGCCAATAGTTTTCTATTTCCGGTTAAGGAATTAGGGTTGTTGAATAATCCAGGTCATTGGGTTAGGGTGTTGGATGCCGCTGGCTCCTATATGTATATTGTATTGTAAACAATGTAATACTATGAATGAATATATAATATGTTGGTTTTCCCGGTTTGGGTTTCTAGGGGAAAAATCTTTGTGTAATGTTTATATTTGCCATTGTATCTTTTATGTTCTTTTAGTGAAAATTTGTTTGCAGTAAATATTGTACAAGGTTAAAATATACATTTGGTATTAGAGCATTGTTGGTTTCAGGGGGACGTCTTTGTGGTCAAGGGTTTGACTCGGGACTGTGATAAGCCTTGTTACAATGGGAGATCTATGGTATTGTTTTTCAGGTGAAAAGAAATGGCAAGCAATTCGAAGATGGAGATCGATAAGTTTAATGGGAAAAGTTTTGAGTTGTGGAAGCTCAAGATGGAATATCTATTGGTGGACAGAGATCAGTGGATCACGGTAGATCCAGGTAATGCACCTACAGGAACTTTAGTAGATGACTAGAAAATTTTGGATGGGAAAGCAAAGAGCACAATCTGACCGCACCTCTCAGATTCAGTATTAATGAATTTGTCAGAGGAATCTACAGCCAAGGATTTATGGGAAAATTTGGGGAAGTTGTATCAATCTAAGTCCTTAGTAAATAAACTATTCCAGAGAAAGAAGTTGTATAACCTGAGGATGAGAGATGGAGACTCGGTGGTAGAGCATTTGAATGCCTTCAATACTGTGGTAAGTCAGTTAGTAGCTATTGAGATTAAAATTTTAGATGAAGATAAATGTATCGGTTTACTGTGTTCTTCACCAGACTCTTGGGATAGTCTGGTTGTGGCCATAGGTAGTAATACAACTGCCTTAAAGTTTGATGAAGTAGTCTCATCCTTATTGTCGGAGGAGATGAGATGGAAGAATATGGAAGGACAGAGCAGAGATGCATTATTTGCAAGAGGACGCTCCTAGGAAAGAAATAAATATAAGTTCTCAAGTGGGAGATCTAAGTCTAAGGGTAGATCTAAATATCCCGGAAAGTTTGTAAACGTATGTTGGAGATGTGGAAAAGAAGGGCACTACAAGAAGAAGTGTAGATCCAAAGTTGAGAAAAAGAAGGGATCTGAAGAATCCCCTTCTACATAAGAAAATAACTCCAAGGAAGAAGGAGGGGATATGTACTTGGATTCTTCAATCACACATGCAGATCATGAGGCATGGTTGGTTGAATCTGGTGCATCCTTTCATATGACTCCCCACAGGAAGTGGTTCTATGAATATGAAAGGTATGATGGAGGTAATTTTTTCTTAGGTGATGATTCAACAACAAGAATCATAGGATGAGGAAAAGTCAAGTTGAGGCTCATAGATGGAAGGATTAGAACACTTCCTGGTGTTCTGCACATCCCAGGTTTGGATAGAAATTTGATTTCCATAAGAAAAATGGACGATGCAGGGGTAAAAAGAATATTTGAAAAGGAAACCTACAGGATGGTTCGAGGAGCAATGGTGTTGTTGAAGGGAGTTCGGTTTGGAACTCTATATAAGCTGCAAGGAAGCACTATTAGTGATGGGTGTAATAGTTCCATTGTTCATGATGTTGGAGTTGAAGAAGAAAGAACTCCTACAATCTCCGGAGAAAAGGTTATGTTGTGGCATCAAAGACTGGGGCATATTGGAGAGAAGGCTCGTCGACTACTACACAATAAAGGTATGGTTGAAAGCATGTCTAACTACTCTCTGGATTTTTATTTTTGTGAACATTGTCTATATGGGAAGAAGAATTGGGTAAGATTCCCCTCTGGTGCAAAGAGGGAAAAAGAAATTTTACAGCTAGTTCATAGTGATGTTTTTGGACCTGTTTCAATCCCATCATTGGGAAAATCTGTGTACTATGTCTCATTTATAGATGACTTCTCGAGGAATACTTGGATATATTTTCTCGGGAAGAAATATGAAGTATTTGATAGGTTTAAAGAGTTTAAGGATCTTGTTGAGAATCAAACAGAAAAAAGAATTAAGGTGTTGAGGACAAATAATGGCAGAGACTTCTGCGGGAATGAATTTGAATAATTATGTAAGAAGTGCGGTATAGCAAGGTAGAAGACTACTCCATATACAACTCAGTAGAATGGAGTTGTAGAAAGGATGAACAAGACACTGATGGAAAAAGCAAGGTGCATCCTCAGTGGTGCCAGGTTAGGGAAAGAATTCTGGGTAGAGGTAGTGGGTATTGCATGTTACCTGGTCAACAGATCACCCTCATCAATGTTAGATGACAAGACTCTAGAAGAGGTATGGATTGGTAAGGAACCTTCTCTCACACATCTCAAGGTATTTGGCTATGATGCATATGTTCATGTTCCAACGGAAAACAGGAGTAATCTAGATAAGAAGTCTGAAAAGTGTATCTTTATTGGATATAAA
>SNQJ01S0109182.1:25629-36616 GCA_010110895.2 Picea sitchensis
ATATATATATTACCGTATAATCTAACTCAAAAGGGAAGAGATTCTTACTCATAGAGTATATTGTATACGGCTTTAAGTTGCTCTTGTTGTCCAAGCACTACTCCGATGGCAGTGTCTGAGGCATCCCTAGATATGTGGAATGGCAAGGACCAACTTGGCCTCCTTACGACAGGTGTTGTTGTTAGTTTCTTCTTTAATGTTTCAAAAGTGTTCTGGCACCTATCAGTCCAACTGAATTCAACATTCTTCATGAGTAATAGGTATAGAGGACATGCAATTTTCATCAAATTTTCAATAAAATGTCTATAGTATATGGCCTTTCCTAAAAATCTTCTTACCTCTAATAGGTATAGAGGACATGCAATTTTCATAAAATTTTCAATAAAACGTCTATAGTATCTATCCTTTCCTAGAAAGATTCTTACCTCTTTTTGCATTTTGGGGGGAGGGAGTTTGAGTATTACCTCTATTTTCATTTGATCAACATGTATAGCTACAGGGGAAATATGTTGTCCCAACATGATACTTTCTTTCATCATCATAGCACATTTTTTTTTTGAGAGAGCTACATTAGATTCCACACATATCTTGATCACTTTTTCTATGTGATCCAAGGCCAATGTGAAGGTATTGTCGTACATCGTAAAATTGTCCATATATACTTCTAAGCAGTCATGAATTAGATCAAATAATATACTAAGAAGTTCTCTTTGGAAAGTAGTCGGAGCATTGCAAAGTCCAAATGGTAACACCTATATGAAAATGCCCCCCATGGGCAGGTGAAATTGGTTTTTTCTTGGCCCTTGAGAGAAATCCGGACTTGGTTGTAACCACTAAACCCATCAAGGAAGGAGAAGTATTCATTTCCCGCTAATGTGCCTAATACTTGGTCAATAAAGGGTAAAGGGAAGTGTTCCTTATGAGTGGCTTTGTTCAGCTCCCTATATTCCATGCAAATTCTCCATTTTCCATTCTTATTGGGGACAATAACAAGAGGAGAGACCCATTAACTATTGAAGATAGGGTAGATAAAATTTAGAGAGAGAAATTTTATGCAGTTCTTCTTTAACTATCCCCTTTAATGTTTGGTTCATTCTTCATAGAGGTTGGCGAATGGGTCTAGATTCCTCCTTGATGTATATGTGGTTTGTACAAAAATCCAATCGAATCCCCTTCATATCTGTGTAATCCGAGGAAAAAGAATTACTATGTTTTCTTAGGACTTGAATTAGTTGTTTCTTTTGTGATTCAGAAAGCCCACGATTAATGTTTAGAAACTTTCTTGGGCTAATTTCCACAAGTTCAGTGAGGGAAATAAGACTTTCAACAGTGGGTGTTTCATTTAGCATTGGTGATGCATCGACTACATAGAGGTTTTCTTAACCATGAGGGATTAGGATCTCAYTAAGGTTGYGTTGAGGAGATGATGAGGTAGAGGTTATAAAGTCACMTATTTCATCATCCTTCGTCTTTTCTCTAATGGAAAGGTATCAGTCTATTGTAAGAACTTGTTGGGAAACTTCTTCGTTATCACTTTTTTTTCCATCTACCCAAATAGTTGTTTATGGTTCTATGCTTGGTATGACTAGAGGGTACAATGTAAGTTTCTTAGTTGAGTTTTCGTGAGTTTTCATGAGAAATTTTCATACTACTAGATCTACAGCCAATATAGGCATCAACAGTTTCCAACCATGGTCGTCCCATATTCAAAGGGTAACCACCTAAGGAAGACTTTGATTGTAAGATCATAAAATAAACGAGGTACTCCCATGAATCTACAAAGATTACAACATCCTTTAAGATACCCTATGGTTTCACAGTGGATGGATATGCAAGTTGTAACACTGTAGGGGTTTTTTGAAGACATGTCAACCCTAAATCTTCCATGTTTTCAAAAGTCATGTCGTTAATGGAGGCTCCCAATTCAATCAATGTATTGGGAATAACAGTGTTGTTAATTTGGACATTGACTATAGGACTACCGAGGTCCGAATATTTGGATGTTGAAACTCCTTCGAGCATTAAGTCTGTTAGTTTCCCTATCACATGCATAGTTTGGGGGTCTTTTCTCTTTATCCCCGATATTCATAGGCATAGTTCCATGACATCTTTTGAGTAGATTGGAACATATTTGATGGCTTGAAAAAGAGGTATTTTGACACATACATGTTTTACTTCCCCCAGAAAATCCAATTCTGGCTAGGTGGTAGGATTTTCTAAATTCAACCTCTCTAGGTATGGATGGATTGGCAGCTCCTTATTGGCTTGGTTAGGTCTTGTAGGGACTTCCTGAGATTGTTCATTCAGTGGGTTTTCTTTTGGAGCCACTTTCTTGTAATCTTGTATGGTTACTGGGGAGGCTCACTTATTCAAGGTCTTCCCAAATATTAATAGTATGTATTAACATTACAGGGAAGAAATAAAGTAAGTGGGCTAAGTCGAAAACTTAGCGGCATATGTCGGGTGTGTTGGTATATTATTGAGGTTAGGGATAGGTTTTGTAGGGAGTTGAGGTCGAGGAGGGTAAATATTAGGTTGTTGGATTTGTGGTGGAGGCAGGGGATGCATAGGTTTTTGTGGTAATGACTGTTGAGGCCCCCCAAAGGGTGGGTTACTCCACCCCTGTTGCCAAGGATGGTTTTGAGATGATGAAGGCATACATTGTGGATTAGGTGGATACCATTGCTAAGGAGGATATTGGATTGAAGAGTTATTCAACTAAGAATCATAACACTGAGATTGGTCAGGAGTCATACCTTGAATTCAAGGTTGCAATGATTGTTTTTGTGTGATGAGACATAATTGGTCAACCTTCACTTGCCTCTCGATAAAATGTTTGTAAATTGGGTAAGGAGGGGCTCTTATTGGTGGATTGTTCTTGTTCACAAATCCCACATATTTCAATTTGATCAAGGGAACACTCCTTTAGTGGGTGTATTTTTCTTCACTTCAAGAAAAATATAGCTAACATTGCTTCTGCCTCCTCCTGCTTCTTCTTCTAATGAAATGTGTCTAGTTGAGAGCTTAGCGGACTGAGTACATATATTTTGAAATCCTTCGGTAGATTTTTTATCTCTACATGGGCGATTCCTTTCCCAGAGGTCTTGTTGATCCTTGGCAACACATCCCTTACCCCGTTCTCTGGTTCTAAGGTCTCTCTAGAATATATTTGACATAATTCATAAATGACCTCATAAGATTCCTCATATATATCGCCTTCGCTCATCAAGTTAAGGATGTCAATAAAATTGTCCCTAACTCTTCGCAGCAACAGAATCCATAAGGTGTCTCCATCCAGTTGGCCTTGTCTTGATCTATGTAGGTTATATTTGAAGCATTCAACATAATCTTCTAGACTCTCATTCTCTTTCTACGTCATCTTAAATATTTCCTCTTCCCTCTCTTTGTCCTTGCAGTAGTCCCTGTACTTTTTGAGGATGATTTTCTTCATTTCTTCCCATGTACTAATATTGTCCCCACCAAGCCCCATAAACCATCGAAGTGTAGCATTTTTCAAGGTAGCAGGAAAGAGATTCAACTTTTGAGCATCAGAAACGTAGTCATAGCTTCTATGGAGGACATCAAATTCAAAAATGAATGTATTTGGGTCCTTTGTATCTGAGCCATTAAAATTTGGCAAGGAAAAGTGCAAAATATTCTTCATTTGAGTTACTCCTTCTATATTTTCTGATTGGGAAATTGAAGGTAAGTGTCTCCTCTTTCACCTCATGGTTGACTTCATGGGCCATCCTTAAGAATTGTAGGAAATTATCTTCTTTTTGTTCCAAAAGTTTGGTGGAAAAAGTGTGATTGATGGGTTCTTGAATGACACTTCAAAGTTGTGGCCTGACTATTTATTTACTATAGAATTTATGCTTCCTTCGGGGAGCAATATCTCTACCTGGACTAAAGATGTGGCTTCCACAGGATGGATTAGATGCATCGATTATGCAATGGAAGCTTCTAGTTTCCTTTTGGCTAGAGATTTGGATGTTAGTGTTTGGTAATTGGGTTGGTTGGATCCCTCTCCTTGGATTGGTTTCCCTGTAATGTTAGTTCCTTGGGGTTTTTTTACAGAATTGCTAAATCATTGTCTCAGATCCCTATTTTTGTTCATGAGTTTTTGGAAAACATTCTAATTTTAAATAAAAACACCCACAAGATTTATTAAAACACACCAACTCAAAAGAAAAAGGCTGAAAATTCAACACACCCACTGAAAAGGAAATAATCACGTAGGTGGAAAAATAACTTCTCAAGATAAATGTTGGATTAAAGACTAGAAACAATAAAGAAAGAAGTTTCACTATTGACAGTTCCCCGACAACAATGCCAAAAATGGTAGGTCTTTTAATCACCTTTCTAATTACTCAGAAAGACGAGTAGAAGACTATATATTTAATTTTCAAACTAGGGGTTTGTATGGAACTTGTGAATTGTCGTGCATTGTATTTTCCAAGACAATATATTCAAATATCGCTCTAGTTATGAAGTTGTGGAAGTAAGAGCAAGAAATAATGATCACGAGATGAGAGTTTTAGAATACTTATGACAAGGTCACTAATGCTAAGAATGGCAGACTAGAAAAAAACTAATATGACTCCAAGCAAGGTAAACTAGTTCAACTAGATATGAAGCAATATGGGGTAACCTCCAATTGAATGAAATTGAAATTGCAGGAAAGAAAAGAAAAGTAAACTAATTCAACTGGATAAGAAGCAATATGTTGTAACCTCTAATTGAATGAAATTGAAATTGCAAGAAATGACTAATTGTTTTTGCATAAAGGGAATACCAACTAAATTACTAGGAAAGAAAGGCTAGCTAATCTGCAAAGAAAGAAACACACCCTGCAAGAAATGAAAGGAACCAATTAAAGAAAGTAAATGACTAAATGATGACTCTGTCAATAGGTATCTTCCAACCCTCAACCCTGTAATTAATAAATATTGAACTCTACATAAATTATAGGAAAATTAACCAATCTGTACTTATGTTCAAGCTTATGTGAATACCGAAAACAACATAGCTTCCAAAGTAAGATTGCAAGAATAACTAGATCGAATTACAAACAAGAAATAAACTGCATAAACAAGAAATGTGTATTGTTGTAACAAAGTATCAATTCTGGAACTGTAAAAATAAATGAATGGCAATCACACACATAGAAACCTTTAAATGATGAAACCAAAAAACTTACTTAATCTATGCTAATATACAAAGGTACATGGATAAGGAGGGGGGCCTACCTCCTTAGAAGATGTACAAACAAAGCCTATAGTTGAAATCTGAACTTAAATCCTCATCCAACACAAGAAAGAGTTGCACAAGAACAAAACAACACATTTGTTGAATGCTAGATAGAGTGTTAGATCTACAATAACAATTTTCTTCCCCCCTTCTTGAGTTGAGCAGGGTTCTTATACATGTTTACATCGTCTTATCTTGGCAAAGGGTTGAATATAGCCATGAGGATCTAAGATCCTGAGGTTGTTCTCAATCTCATTTTCAATAGATCGATTAAAATAGAAAAAAAATACAAATTGTGACTTGGTATCCACATCAGTCGATCAACCTGATGACAAAAGGCATTGAAGTAGTTATGGTCAACCGATGCAATCGAACTGTCTCAGACTAACAACCTCCACCTGCATAGTTGTCTTTTTCCCCAAACAATACACCATGTCACTTGATCAATTAACAACATCAAGTGTAACAACCACGACATCCAACACTATCACAATTGGTGTAACAACAACATGAATCGATGGTGAAACAACTTCGTGGTGGCGGTGTAATAGCAATGGAAATGACAAGTGTTACAACAACGACATGGTAGGTGTCATAGCAACGACAACATGTGTTACAACAATGGCCTAGTAGGTGTTACATCAACAGTCTATTAGGTGTTACAACAATGACAACAACATGTGTTACAACAACGACAACAACATGTGTTACAACAATGATCATGCARGTGTTACAACAACGTGATTAGTAGGTGCACCTATGACAACTTGTCTGGAACAATGTCTCACAAGCCTTTTCATTAGTAAGCATAAAAATGTTAGTTTTCCCCTAATCACACTAGATTAATAACTTAGAATAACATAAATTGTGGGGAAGCATACCTTAGGCAAAATGTATCGTTATGATCAAGAATAAACTAAAGGAATAGTTTTACTCACATATAAAGTGACCAAAAAGACAAAATATGGGTTTCAAAAAGATGGTGTTTCAGGCACCAATATGTTGGTTATCACTATGTTGTTTAGTAATGTTGTTTAAATTCATGCATAGTTGGAAGTTGTAGTAGACCACAACCCATTGTTAGCTTCCCTACTTCCAATTCTTTCCACCTAAATATATAGGAACAATGGTGCTCTTTGTATGCGTGAATAAATGACACAAAACCTTGAATCCCATTTACAACCACGAAAATCGTGGGCCCTTTTCAACGAATTCATGGCATCTACTTGTGCAAATTCGTGGCTCTCTTTCAGTAGTGAATTCGAGCCATGTTTTCTGCTGCTGCTAAAACTTCAACGAAAACGCCCTCAAATCTAGTGCGAATTGGGGCCATTTATCTCAGCAAAAATGTGTTTTCTTAATGTTGTGTTTTAACATAAGTTGACCAGCGTTTTGATGGTTAAATACATAGTGAATCCATGGCCTTCATACACAGCAAAATCATGACCGCTCTGTTGTGTTTTGTGTCCAAGTTTACAGCGAAAAATTGCCACATTATGCTGCGTTTTGGTGGATACAATCTTTAGCAAAATCATGGATCCAATCTCTATGTTTTGGTGACCTCATTCGCTACAAATTATGACCATATTCCCTTAGCGATTTGTTGGATCTTTTTGCGTTTTGGTTGTTAGCTGCGATTTAACCTTTGAGGATTTTTATTTATCCCACATGCATCCCTAAAATGCGTACATGATGTTTATAGCGTAAACACCTCCTCAAATGATTTTATGAAGTTGGTTAAGATATGGATCTTTTCGTGGCAAGTGGGTCAAGTAATCTTTTGGTCACGGTTACCATGAATTTGAAATTTGGATATCTAGATTATTGAAAATAGTAATATAAATATAAAACCCAGATGTAGATGTGGTTACTATGAATTCTAAATTTGAATATTTAGATTATTGAAAATGGTAATATAAGATGTAGATGCAGAAAGAAAATAAACATGTTGAATGCCATTTAGACAACCATGAATTCAAAATTTGCATATCTAGATTAAATTTAAAATTCAGATATAGATGTCATGTTGAAAGATAAAATGTAAACATGTTGAATGTCATTTAGACAATCAAGAATTTGAAATCTAGATTAAATTTAAAATCCAGATGCCATGTTGAAAGATAAAAAGTAAATATGTTGAATGTCATTTAGACGTTGCGTAGGATGACACATCAAGTTTAAGGAGATTTAATCTCTAACTTGGAAGATGATGTCACTAAGATTCAGATATCTGGACTAGCAGGAAGCACAAACTTGTAATTAATAAAATAAATCTAGATGCCTCGTAATCAACCATGTAAGCAACCTGATCATGTGCCACATCAGTGGATGGACGGACAAGTGAACCTAATGAGTTATCAAGGAACGTAATCGACCATGTAAGCAACCAGATCATGTGTGTAATGTTCCCATTTTTGGACTTTTTTATGTTACAGATTGGGATGCCTGTCAGAGTAGCCAGTTTGGGGTGATAGTGAGATCATGAGGTATTGAGGGGTTTTATTGGGCCCAACTCATCGTATTTATCATATTTCATCATTAGGATCCATTCCGCACAATTTGTCTTTGGTTTCGTAGCATTTCGATGATTTCCGTAATTTTAAGTTATTATTGAGCGTATTTTAATTAAATTCACTAAGGATGTCATTTTGGGCATAATATGTGAAGAAACACCTTAGTGTAATAACTCATCGGAATCGGGAGGAAGAAAATTGCAGGATAAGATGATGAAAAGTGACTTTCAGTGGCCGGAGAAGCCATAAGGACAAATTAATTACTTTTTAAAGGGAAAAAGGTGAATTAATTAATAAAGTGATTTTATGAAGGAATATTAAAAGTAAAGTAAAAAGTCACTTAGAGAGAAAAGGTGAACAGGGGTATAAAATAGAGATAGGAGATTATATCCTCTCATTCATGTTGTTTGATATTTTGATGTCTGGCTTCTTAGCAAGAGAGTCCATGGCACTTGGGGGTCTTGAGGGTTTTCACTGAATAAACCTTAGAGATCAACAAGGGAGTGAAAGATTCTCTAGTTCTTGACCCAAGCTTGGCCAAGGAGGTGAAAGCTTCCTCCCTCGCCATTCTACATCAATATTTATTTAGTTCAGAGGCAGTTTGAGGAAGCAGGGAACAGTTTTAGTGGCTTCCAACAGGAGGGGCGCATTATATGAAGGAGATCCATTCAATTTGAAGTGAAAAAGTGAGATCAGAGCCAAGTCTCTTCCTAAGAGGGATTGCTACGTTCTTGAGAGCCTCTCTCATCTTCTATTGGAGGGTTATCTTATGTTCTATATTTTATTTGTGGCTTGGGGTGATATTATGAAGAGGGGCACATCATTCATTGAGGGTATCTTGAGTTAGAGGATTAGATCCAAGAGATTGATCTCGTACTTTCTCCATATGCTATATTCATCCCTGATCTACAGTTTGGGATTACTTTCACAGAGTTTGGAGGTCATCTTCAAGGAGGCTGAAATATTAGCTTGCTACAGCCAGTGAGGGCGCATTTCGCTATAGAAGACAATCACCTGCAGCAAGGAAAAAGGTTGGATCTTGGAGACCTTTGGTATTCATCTTGGGGAGGCTTTTGGAAGCCTATATCTTCATCTTTCTATTGTACTTTGGAGGCATTATCAGCCACACTCATTATTCTTCTATCTATGATCCAGATCTTCTCTACTATTGTATGGAGGTTAGTTATTTATGATAAATAAAATCATGTTTGAGGTATTTGTGGCTATCTATTGTATTGCATCTTGTTGTGTATATATTGTTGTCATATATCTATCATTTACTTGTTGCAAACACAATAAAAACCATCATCATGAACCCCAATGCAACTCAAGAGCACTAAATATGCTAATTGTTTGACAAAATACCACAACCAGAAAACACTAAAACTTAACATGTTCCAAGCAAAACCACTTGGGAACATTACAATCGTATCATAGCCAAATTCATGTGCCAGCATGTGATAAAGCTTGATGACCTGGAGGAGAAATGGATTTTGCAGAGGATATTATATCTTGTGATGTGGAATATCAAGCCCTTAATTAAACATTCAGGGCTCATGTAACATTCCAACAATTTGTATCCATCAAAAATCCTAGGTGGAGTAAAGATAATGTAGCATTATGGTCCAAGAAGATTGAAGAAATCAATTATTTGAGAAGAAAAGCAGAGGAAAACAAAGCCAAAGCATTTAGGGAAGTGGATACATCACCACATGCCAGTGGATGGAAGGGAGCACAGATTGAGTCTAAAACCATTAGGAGCAGGGGACTTTGCTACAGTTGTAAAGAGCCTTGGAGTCAGATCACAGATGCAGGGATAAAGGGAGAGTGCATTACATTGAGGTGCACTACGATGATGATGAGGAGGATGTGTATGAGGATGCAGCCTTATATGAGGAACAGACCCATGAGGCCATTGACTCTTGTGCATCTGATGGACAATTGGATGGACAAGATGATAGCGCATGCATTTTAGCTTCCCTATCACGTGGTGTTGAGGACTCAACACTTCACCATAGTGGTGACACTTGTGAGGATTCAAATGTGTTAGCATCTAGGCATGATGAGATTCGGAGGTTGGATGACTTACATTTGGATGTTGATATGGGGTCAAGTGTGGGGGATAATGTTCCTCCTTTGAAGTTGAGTGTGGCAGATTCTTCATTTTCGCAGACACTTATGCTAGCCATGACACTTGAGTATATGAGTGACATTTCAGATTTGGTATAGGAGCCTTGTGTAGTGATTGAGCACAAGGTACATGTGGATATGCAGGACCAGGATGAGAGGCATGACTTGGAGACAGATGACTATATACATACCTATCAGTATGGGGAGAGTGAGTCACCTCTTTTGGGGATTCCATTGATAGATCCGATTGTGGAGACCGACAGATCGATGGGATACTTACTTCCGGGACCAGTCTACCATGATGAGGATGCATGCCTTATTGGTCGGGATGACCATATCACAAGTACGGACACATCCGTATGGGATCTGGGTGTCGATGATATTAGTAGGATGTGTGCACAGGAGGATACAGGTGTACATACAGGATACATGGAGATTCATATTGAGGCAGCAGTAGGTGATGATGTACAGTGGCATATAGGAGGATTCAGTAGCATATTGGACAGTGGGAAGTACAATGCTTTATCTCTTAAGGAGTGAATTGATGAGGATTCCTCTATGGAAATTAGCAGTGGGAGTCATGAGGTAGCACTTCAGCCAGACAATGTACATGATTGACAATATTTGGCAGGATAACTAAGGGTCAGAGAGGACATGATCATGACATCCATCAGACACATTGAGGATACAAATGCACTAGTAGCAAAGTATTGTTAGAGGTCCACGATGGCGAATGATAGTTCATATGGGGAGCTTTCCCTTGATGACTTCCATACACTCAAGGAGAGAGTGACGGTGATGAGGACCGACTACTAGGAGTTATTGATGGATAGAGATTGCCTTTTGGAGGTCGACGAGATGTATCATAGGGTGTTGAAGGAGAAGGGGAACAAGGTGGAATGACTCACTCATGAGTTGGTAAGCACACATGTATTTTTGGAAGGTGCACAAACAACCCTTCAAGAGTCAAGGTCTAGATTAGAGGAGTTCCTTGAGGAGGCTAGTCAGGGATCCACTACATCTATCTCAGCAAAGGTTCAGATATTTTCTTCAGCTACATCCCCAAAGGATGTTGGTGGTTTGGTAGAGGAGCG
>SNQJ01S0109182.1:52307-69465 GCA_010110895.2 Picea sitchensis
ACAACATAATGTGCCTTATAGTCTATGGCAAACAAGAGAGGAATGTCATTGTTCATCATGACATTGACAAACAAGCAGAATCTCCATTGGTGTACACTCTCAGGTATGCACTTGTATATATATTATTTGCATCATTGTCATAAGAGCACTTACAGGAGGAAGGAACCCTTGGTGAAATCATGGACCTAGAGGGATCTCAGTGCATTCAGAAGAACAACACACTGGAAGTGAAGACTCCAGGTTTGATTGTTTTAATTAGCATGCCTCTAACCTACATTTCTAAGGTTGCTACATTACAAGTAGGTATTGTAGTTGTGACGACAATCCTTAAATTGTTTTGATTCTAGAGATGAACTCATGAATCTCCTCTAAGATATATTTTTGTCTTGTTTCCTTTAGTTTGTTTTCTTGCTCCAGGCAGGTTAACAACAAAGGAAGATGTTTATCCTTCAAGACTTCAGAATGAATGACTTAACTCGAAGGGAGTCAAACTAAGTGAGAAGAAGGAAGAGACATTACCTTCTCCCCTTCAGCAGTTCAGAGGGAGACAACCATTATTTCAATTGATCTAGCTGCTCCAATTGATATCCTCGAAGATATTATAGTAGGGCATAAAAGGCATGTCTAAGCTCGAAAAACTCTGCAAGGGGAAGAGGGACATGCAACTGATGGAAGTGTTGAGAAATATAAAGCAAGATTTGTAGCCAAAATATTCCCACAAACAGAGGAAGTTGTCTATGATGAGACATTTGATCCAGTAGCTCAATACACTTCCATCCGTACTATCATCCATGAGTTGGAAACTACATCAGATAGATGTAAAGACAACCTTTCTCAATGGTGAGATTGAGGAAGAAGTTTACATTGAACAACCAAAAGGATTCGTGATATACAACGATAAATCTCGTGTGTACAGGTTGAAGAAAGCCTTGTATGGACTAAAGCAGACACCTCGTGCTTGGTACGAGAAGAGAAGATGAATGGATTCTCAATGAGTTTGGGCTTCAGCAAAAGTGTTGCTGATCCAAACCTATATTATTATTTTATTGGTGATGAGAGTCTAATTTTGGTGACTTATTCAGGAAGCCTTGTTGTATACAAGCAAGCTTTGACTTCTGATTTCGAGATGAAGGATCTGGGTATGATAGACTACTTCGTGGGACAAGAAGTATGGCAGAAAACTGATGAGATTTTCCTGAGTCAAGGAAAATATACAGTGGGGATATTAAACAAGTTTAGTATGACAAAATGCAAATCCATGCCTACACCGATGGTGATGGATTTGAAGAAAATGAATGATGATGATTCAGACGAGATTGATCCACCACTGATTGGATCACTGATGTATTTGGTTAACACCAGACCCGATATATGCTATGCAATGAATGTACTTAGTCAATTCATGGGTCAGTCGAGACAAACTCACTGAATAGCAGTGAAACATGTATTGAGATATCTACAAGGCACAGTTGGATATGGCCTTAGATATGCCTCCAATGTAGACTTGAGTTTGCAAGTATATGTCGATTGGGCAGGGAGCGCAGTGGATCGGAAGAGCACATCCGGTTGTTGGGGTCTGCCATGGTTTCCTGGTGCAGCAGGAAACAAAGACTCTATGGCCTTGAGTACCACAAAAACAGAGTATATAGCATTGAGTGTAGCAGACCGCGAAGCGGTGTGGCTTCGCAAACTTCTGACAGACTTATTTGATCATGTGATGGAACATATTATTCATTGTGATAACCATAGTTGTGTGAAGCTCTCTGAGAACCCTATGTTTCATGATAGATTGAAACACATTGAGATAAAATATCATTATATGAGAGAAATGGTGCAGAGGAAAGCAGTACACATGCAGTACTCTCCTACGCATGAGCAGATTGCAGATATCTTCACCAAACAGCTTGCCAAGACGAAGTTTGAGTACTTCCATGAGAGACTTGGCCTAGTGAAGATTACCTCCCTAGCTGAGAGGGAGTGTTGATGATTATTGCCAAGACGAAGCTCGAGTACTTTCGTGAAAGACTTGGCCTGGTGGAGAATGCCTCCCTAGCTGAGAGAGAGTGTTGATGATTACAGCTGCGTGAGACATCCTCCATGACACAGACTGAGTGAGTCGACCTGAGAGAGAGCCCATGAGTTGGGTGTGCCCATGAGATGGGTGTGCGGTTCCTCACTGAGACAGAGATGGAACGATGTGCCCCTGTGTGGGGTGAGGAAGCCCATGAGTTGGATGTGTGGTTCCTCACTGAGACAGAGATGGAATGTGGTGTGCCCCTGTGGGGTGAGAAAGCCCATGCGTTGGGTGTGTAGTTCCTCTCTAAGATATAGATGGAATGTTATGTGCCCCTGTGAGCTGAGGAAGCCCATGAGTTGGGTGTGTTGTTCTCTCTGAGATAGAGATGAAACGATGTACTAGTCTCCTATGTGCAGAGAGTTGAGATGATGTGATCCTCCAGATGATTCTCCTATGAGACACAGTGAGAAAGTGATCTGTTGAGTTGGACGTGCCTGTGGCTGAGCACAGGTGAACGCGATCCTAGTGGCTAAGCACTAGTGAGTGTGATTCTCCTGTGAGACGCAATGAGAAAGAAACATATTGAGTTGGATGTGCCTGTGGCTGAGCATAGGTGAACGTGATCCTAGTGGCATTCTCTCTGGGCATTGGTGAGTGTGATTCTCCTGTGAGACGCAGTGAGATAGAGATGTGGACATCCCTATGGCTGAGCACAGATGGATGTGCCCCTAGTGGCTGAGCACTAGTGGGTGTATGAGATTCCTTGCTATATTGTCCAAGAGTCAGATTTACATGTAACCCTATTTGTGATGTAAAGCGTACAAGTTAGCCCCACCATAAAGTAAAAGATAATTAATATGGTAATTATTAATTATATTTTTGAGTTATTGAGGTCAGCCCTATTGTGCCAATAGACACATCATTTGATGTGATAAGTCTTGTATAAATAAAGGTGAATCTCCATTGAGGAAACACACTTAACATTGTGTCATCTCATGATTTCAGAAATTGTGCTATGAAATTATGAGAATTACAGCACCCTCTTGTGTGCTAGGTTTGGTGATGGTGTGAGAGGTCTTTCTCTTGAGAATATAGCAAAGGATTGGCTAGGTTTTCTTCCCTTGTTGAGAAGGGTTTCACAGGATACTTATTGTGTTCTTGTGGATGGTTATTCTTCTTGTAATCTTGGTTTGTTGCAGCAGTTATGGTTCGGTAAAAGTTAAACAGAAAATTTAAAGTAAATGCATGAGTCATAGCTCATTGAAAATTCAACACTTATCACATAAAATAGTTTTTGTAAATATAACATCATGACAAAATCATTAGCAAATATACACAAAAACAACTCATGTACATAATGTTGAAAATTCAACACTTATCACGTGAAGTAGTTTTTAAAAATATATCATGACAAAATCATAAGAAAATATACACAAAAAAACACTCATGTACATAATGTGTTTTGTTGTTCTCCTCCTGAAAAACATCTTATGATAAAATCATGTGCAAATACACAAAAAAAACTTAAGTACACGAAGTCATACTAAATATGTTGTGGTTAGGTACACAACATACAGTGTCATGTCTTCTATTTTATAGATTGTCAAGTTTGTTGGAAGTTTAGCATATTCATGTTGCTATGGAATTTGGTAAAATAGTTTTCTGGTTCCCATAATTGAAAAAGCTTAGATGGCAAAAACCTAAGTCTCAATTCTACCACTGGAATGGCCATATGTGTATCACTGTGAACAATGTATGTCAAATTGAAAAAGCTTAGATGGCAAAAACCTAAGTCTCAATTCTGCCACTGGAATGGCCATATGTGTATCACTGTGAACAATGTATGTCAATTTTGTATAATACAACATCAATTTTTTGTGTTATTTCAACTTTACAACTCAAGTTGTGGCAAGGTCATTACATAGCTAAACATTGATTTTAGGGTATCAACTTACCATGTAAATGCAACATTGAAACATCAAATCTCTACTTGAGTGCATTCATACACTTTTTGGATTTGCAGTTATGGTGGATCATACAACAACAAAATAGATTGAAAGCACCTCGCAAATATAGACTTTCCTAAATCTTCAACATAAGTAAACTCCCAAATTCTAATGAACCACATTGTTCATTTTTAATGTATTTGTATGATTTACACCAAATATGAATCTAACAAATAACATTCTTCATTGTCGATAATCGTTGAATGAAATTATTTATAATTGCATGCACTTAAGTGCTACGTGAGGGGCTTAGGATAAGAAATACTCTAATCGATTATAGATGTATTTTTTAATGCAAACAAAACTACCATTAAAATGACATGCAATGTAAAGAGAAAAACGCAAAGAGAAAGACACAGCCTCTTTTACATAAAAGAGTGGTTGCACAAAACTACTAACAATGCAAACATTACAGCGAGATGACATTTCACAACACCAATGAAACACATTGTTGCCATTGATATTTGATGTCTTGAAAGTGTTGAAAACTCTAATCTCAGTTTGTTATCTTACCCTAACGGTCATATCGTTAGAGGTTAGTTGTGCAATGTGTACTATATATACATTATTGTGTACATATTAATATATGGAAAATATACTCTAATCTCAGTTCGTTATCTTACCCTAACGGTCATACCATTAGAGATCAGTTGTGCAATGTGTACTATATATACATTATTGTGTATATATTGATATATGGAAAATATAGAGTGAGTCTTTTCCATCAGCTTTTATGTTCTCTATATTTTCTTGATGTGCTCAATATTTTCTTGATGGTTTAACTGTGGTATCAGAGCACATTTCTGATCTCGGTTCCTGTGGGATTGTGAAAGAGATCATGTGGAAGTTTTTGCAGTGGAAATTTCGTCGTTCCCTGGAACAGAAAGTCGGCTTATAGAGAGAGCCACCAGTTTGAGTTGCAAGGATACCAATCGCTGTATAAACCTCCATGGAAGAGCAGCTTGTGAAGGTTATGCAAGGAGAGGAAGATATTTTTGATAATTATGGTAGCTGCGGGAGGTATTAACCTCTGCGTTTAACCTTTGACGAGACTAGAATATTCCGAGAAGCAAGAGAAACCCTAAAACATTGGATAATAACCCTAGAAAACAAGTCGGCTCAAGAGAATAATAACCCTACAGAGCAAGGGCATATTCCCATTGCCTTGTGTTCCAGCCAAGAGACCATCAAAGACAGTGGTTGACGACATTCTGATTGAAGTTGAATTGAGCTCATGCAATACAGAGTAGTTAGTTGACATCACCAACAGACACTGCCTATAGCCATTCAAGCAATACAGAGTTGTTAGTTTGCATCACCAACAGACATTGGCTATAGCCATTCAAGCACAGAAAACGTATTAGTAATAGCCTTAGCACTACAAAGACAGCAAGCAAAACCAAGCCTTGCAGCCAAGAAACATAGCCATTTTGTGTATGCCTGCCTGGTGATTAACATCAGAGGAACATGAACCCAAAGCCCTGATTGTAGTTTCATTGTCGGTTAATTGTTTGCACAAGCCTTGCAGCCAAGAAACATAGTCATTTCGTGTATGCCTGCCTGGTGATTAACATCAGAGGAACTTGAACTCAAAGCCCTGATTGTAGTTTCATTGTTGGTTAATTGTTTGTGTGCAAGTTACAGAGAACATAAACCTTGAAGTCCATTTTGAAGATAAAGATCTCTACATGACACTGAGAACAAAGACCCGATTTCATTTCCACAAAGGATCCGTGTTGATGAGACATGAAGGTTATAGTCCCGCATTTACAGATCACTTTTATTACAACTGGACGAATAATCAAATAATTTACAAAGGTGATTAGGTGAGGGTTTTATTTTTATTTTAAGAAAGATTAGTGTTTTTATTAGAATCAGATACACTTCTATTACAATTCGAAGAAATAGTTTACAAAGATGATTAGAAGGGGTTCTTTATTTTTTTTTATCCCACTTAAGTCGAGCAAAATACTATAGTTTTTTGACATATTCCAAAGCTCTTTTACACTTTTTCCATTTTTATAATACACCTTTCTTTACAGACAGCCTTTTTCTTCTTTCTTACGCAAACATTTTATCCCCATTAAAAATTTCGGTGGTTAAGTGGTGGGTCCCGTTGTGCTAATCTCTTCTGAGATTGCCTCAGGTTGCCTTACTAGACACCAAAAGTCAATCATTTATTGGAATTTGGAGCACTGTGGACATGACTCATGGAAAAAATTATTACAAACTTACAAAAAGAAATCCCTATATCTTATGCTGCAACAAAAGATATTCCCAAATTAGCTAATCAGTGAATATATTCTCTATGGCGATAGGCCAGAAAAAATCTTTGTTTTTTTATCAGATTGGCAGCAACTGCTTTATTTGGATAGCAAGTAATCTTATATACTCATTAATCAATGGATAGATTACAAAGATTCAAGCACTGAACCAGAATAAATGCAATATAATAATAAGAATAAGAATACACAGCAGACTTAGCTATCAGGCCCCTTGAGCCTCGATTAAATGCATTGCACCTAAACCTAAATATCCATCTAAACTTTTCATTAGGTAACTAGCCTTCCTGTTGATGCAGCTCTTTACAAACAAGGAAAGATAATCATATATGTTAATGCAATTATTTACAAGCAAGAAAAGATGATCATATCTAGCAGTAGACTAACTACAACTTCCTGAGGGTGAGGGGGTGATGAGATGAGATCAGACTCCATCATAATAGCAGCCTCCCCCAAAGGATATCTGAGCTCTCACAACAGGAACTCCTCCTCCTCCTCGCATGGCAGAAAATGCCTGGTTCAAACGTGCTGCTTGGCACATCATATGGCTAATTCTCTGCATTCATAAAACACCCAATAAATCCCCGTACAGAAAGAATCATCATGCCTCATCCAAAAAAAATTATAAACATATCAGTTTCTCTCTCTATATATAAACATGCTCTTACATACGTAAAAAGGGAAACTATAAACTCAAACATAGATTCATCACAACCCCATATCTTTATATTTTCACATCAAATTATTTGATCCCCTTCACATTTAACATATCCAGGGTTAACATAGATCTGTGCTAGTTTAAATACTATAAAGACTTATAGTATAAACATTGAGAGATTGGCACCTCAAGAATCTGAAACTTCTTGGGCGTAACAGTATAAACATTGAGAGATTAGCACCTCAAGAATCTGAAACTTCTTGGGCGTAACAGTAGTCCAAATCAATTGTGATTGAAGACAAAAGACTTGTATATAGACATTGAGAGATTGGCACCTCGAAAATCTGAAACTTCTTGCGGCTTTACAGAGTCCAAATCAATTGTAACTGAAGACAAAAGACTTAAAAATAGACACTGAGAAATTGGCAGCTCAAGAATCTGAAACGTCTTGGGGCTTTACAGAATCCAAATCAATTGTGATGGAAGCTGAAATTCGAAAGACTTGTACAGACATTGAGAATGCCACCTTGAGAATTTTGAAATATCTGTCCATATCAGAGCCCAAAATCAATTTCATTTAAATATTACAAAGACTTTAACATAGATATTGAGAGATTGGCATCTTAAGAATCTGAAACTTCTTGGGGTTTAACAGACTACAAATCAATTGCGATTAAAGACTTAAGACTTTATATCTAGATGATGAGATTGGCACCTTGAGAATTTTGAAATAGATGATGAGATTGGCACCTTGAGAATTTTGAAATCTCTTTGGGCATATTAGAAGAGCCCAAATCAATTTCATTTAAATATTATAAAGACTGGTTGTACTGAGAGAAGTGAGATGCTCTTACAGCTCGAGGTGGAAGAGATGTGTCACGTGTAACACTAATAAATTAGAAAAAAAAACCGATCTTAAACATAATTTATTAATTACTATAAAGTTTAAAAAAAATGCTAACATATATCCGTCTTAACCCTGGATCTTTTCAGGGGCTACTGATTTGCACCTGAATTTTTCTGATCACTCTCAGTGCTTCATAGATCTGGGGTTAAATTTTTTAAATGGATCTATGTGAACATATAGAGATTAAAATATTGGACCCTCAAAAATCATAAACTTCTTAGGGCTGAACAGAGTCCAAATTAATTATGTTTAAAGACTATAAAGACTTGTATACAGACATTGAGATTGGCACCTCCAGAATCTGAAACCCCTCGATCATGAGAGTGCCCATGACAATTCAATTTCAATACTATATAGATTGTATATAGAGATTGAAATTGGCACTTGGAGAATCTCAAACTTCCCAGGATATAACAGAGTTTAGATCAATTCCATTTAGAGATTATGAGCATAGATTCGTTTTAACAACAGATCTATTAAACACCGAGATGAATCAAAACAAACACGGGTGTAGTCAGCTCAGTGCTTAAAAGCTCTAAGATAAGATGTGGCATCGGCTGTTGTGACATTTATGTTTCACAATCACACATCTCTTTCACCATGGGCTGTAAGAGCACTGTACTTTTCTTGGTACAATAAAGACTTGTATATTATAAACAGAAATCTGCATATCGACAGTTTGGAACCTCTGGAACCATGACAGTGCCCAAATTGATTCCATTTGAATACTATAAAGACTTGTATACGAACATTGAAATTGGCACCTCTGGCAACATTACAGTACCCAAATTAATCCCATTTGAATACTATAAAGGCTAGTATATAAACATTGAAATTGGCACGTCGAGAATCTCAAACTTTCTGGGGGCATAACAGAGTCCAATTCAATTTATTTAAAGACTATAAAGGCTTATATATAGACTGAGATTGGCAACTTAAGAATCTGAATTCTCTTGGAATAAGACCTGTTCAAATACTATAAGCGGGAGAGCTCTAATTAAGGTTAAATTAAATGAAAAAATAGAAAGATCTGATCATAACCATAAAAGAAGGATTCTTCTTCATGCTTAAAAAATCCAGGGTGAACATGGATCTATATATTACATTGAGATCAAAGTAGATCAGCACTTTGAAAGTCTAAGATTTTGTGGAAGTCCAATCCAAATCAAATCAATCTTGTTTAATGACTACACATACATACTGAGATTGGCATCATGAGAATTTGAAACCTCTCAGCATGAGAGTGCCCAAATCAATTCCATTCAAATATTATAAAAACTGGTATACAATACTATAAAAAAATGGCAAATAGAAATTGAGATCGGCACCTCCAGTATATAAAATTCTGAAGGAATCTAAATCAAATCAAACTGTGGGGATCCAGGTCAAATAAGTTTTATATATAAAAGCCAAACCAAATCAAATTAAATGAAAAAATAGAAAGATCTGATCATAACCATAAAAGAAGGATTCTTCTTCATGCTTAAAAAATCCTGAACATGGATCTATATATTACATTGAGATCAAAGTAGATTAGCACTTTGAAAGTCTAAGATTTTGTGGAAGTCCAATCCAAATCAAATCAATCTCGTTTAATGACTACACATACAGACCAAGATTGGCATCATGAGAATTTGAAACCTCTCGGCATGAGAGTGCACAAATCAATTCCATTCAAATACTTTAAAAACTGGTATACAATACTATAAAAAAATGGCAAAAAGAAATTGAGATCGGCACCTCTAGTATATAAAATTATGAAGGAATCTAAATCAAATCAAACTGTGGGGATACAGGTCAAATAAGTTTCATATATATATAAGCCAAACCAAATCAAATTAAATGAATAAATAGAAAGATTTGATCATAACCATAAAAGAAGGATTCTTCTTCATGCTTATAAAAAAACCAGGGTGAACATGGATCTATATATTCCATTGAGATCAAAGTAGATCAGAACTTTGAAAGTCTAAGATTTTGTGGAAGTCCAATCCAAATAAAATCAAACCAATCCCGTTTAATGATTACACATACAGATTGAGATTGGCATCATGAGAATTTGAAACCTCCTGGCATGAGAGTGTCCAAATCAATTCCATTCAAATACTATAAAAAATGGTATGACAATACTATAAAAAATGGCAAATAGAAATTGAGATTGGCACCTCCAGTATATAAAATTATGAAGGAATCTAAATCAAATCAAAATGTGGGGATCCAGGTCAAATAAGTTTCATATATATAAAAGCCAAATCAAATCAAATTAAATGAAAAAATAGAAAGATCTGATCATAACCATAAAAAAAGATTCTTCTTCATGCTTAAAAAATTCAGGGTGAACATGGATTATATATTACATTGACATCAAAGTAGATCAGCACTTTGAAAGTCTAAGTTTTTGTGGAAAACCAATCCAAATCAAATCAAATCAATCTCGTTTAATGACTACACATACAGACTGAGATTGGCATCATGAGAATTTGAAACCTCTCGGCATGAGAGTCCCCAAATCAATTCCATTCAAATACTATAAAAAAAACTGTTATACAATAATATAAAAAATGGCAAATAGAAATTGAGATTGGCACCTCCAGTATATAAAATTATGAAGGAATCTAAATCAAATCAAATCAAAATGTGGGGATCCAGGTCAAATAAGTTTCATATATAAAAGCCAAACTAAATCAATATATGGGAATATATATCAGATGGGGATTTTAACATGGATACGAAGCCGCTTAAGGTTGATCTGACTAATCGGGTTGGTGAAGGTGGAAGATTGTCTTAACTTGACCAAGATTCAAATTTCACAAAATTGGTCAGTTCGGTTTGGCCTACAAGAGTGGGGCTTGTGGGCAAAAGCAATAGAACCATCGTGACTTTTAAGTCGAGCAGGTTAGGCCAGGTGGAATTAAATTAGGATCTCGTATGAATCTTCTAAAAACAGTACCTGATTATCAGCGAAAACCTGAAAGCGAAGGCGTTGGCTTTGACTATGGTTCTTACTCTTCCCTCGGCACCATCTCCGGCCCAGAATGAGGATACCCATGAGCGCAGCAGCCATCCCAAGCGAGCAAAGCGTGCTCACCTGTCTTTTCCAGACACCCAGAGGATGTTTCCACCCGACTGCCTTGGTCTTATTCCCCACAGTTATGCAGCATGTCTGGGGCTGAGGATTTTCCAATCTGGCAAATTCCCCCTCCTCTTCCTCCTCCACCTCCACCGGTTTCGAACCCTGTGCCTCTTCAACCTCCAATTGATCACTCTGTCCGGAATATTCCTCATTTTCTTCGTCCTCAGCGTCGGAATATTTCTCCCCAGCCTCGCCCTTGCCTAAGGCGTCCGGTGATCTCAACAGAGTTACGGGGCTTATGCACAGCATCCCCTCGGTCATGTCGTCAGATTTCATGTGACCTGCGGCCACAAGGCGATTCCCCCCTAATTCATCGTCTGTACAGAACGGAGGAGCAAGCAGGTCCAGAAATAGGGAGGAGTTTCGAACCCGAAACCCATCATCCACCACATACTCAGGAGAACCCTCCTCCTCCACCGTCTTAAAATTCCCCGAATTGCACCTAGACAAAGCAAAGTAATTTGCCTTAATCAGGCTACCGGGATCGATCCAGAGACCTACAGAACAGCATTTATCTTCCTCTTCCTCGTCCCCAGCGAGAATCGAACTCGGGGTGGAGAGCACCTCCCACTCGTTTTCCTCCATGGATCGATCAATAGGTTTGTTCACCTCCTGCCTGACCCCATGTATAAAACTTGATTGAAATCCCTCCATCGCCCAGAGGGATTTAAACTTATAACAACAGGGAGTTGAGGGTAGCCCTCATCAGCACTCCACGCGTTGAATTTTTATACACAACAGATAATGCAAGTTGATTGTAATTATGGGAAGATGGCTAAATTAATTTCAATTGGGTAAGCGTCACGTCATTATCGTACGGGCGGTTCAGTAGGAGAAACGTTTATGGCAGACTATCTGTTCACTTTCACGAAAGCGCCGCCCCATGTCTATCCATGTCCGTCCTCTTTTCCTGGCATAGATCTTTAACCGACGGAATCTTGATGCCCGTAGGCATTAAATGTAAATGGAAAAAACAAATGTCTGGCTGTTCACAACAATGTTCCCGGGGTCTGGTGGCGGACAGACTGTTTGGAGGTTTTCGTTTATGACTTACCCCTAGACACACGACCTGTCTATGTGGAGGGCCACGAGCGACATTGTGAGTGGGTGAAAAGTATGACCGGTCATTCATTGAATTTGCTCCAATTCCAAATTTTTTTTATCAAGATTATTGGGAGTAATCTTCTTTCTCGAGTTTGGTTTTTCAATTAAAATAATGGATATGGATTTGGTCAATTTCAGTTAAAATAATGGATATGGATATGGATCTGGTCAAATTTTCAGGGGTAGTCTGAGTTTTGCATGGATCAAAGTTGCAGGTATTTCAGAATCTTTTTTTAGGAGTTTTACCTCATTTTAAACCAACCTAGATGCTCAGAAAATTGTTCGGAGTTTTGGATTGGTTGAAAATTTAAAAACGAACCGCCAAAAAACCTGCTTGAAAAGTAACTTGTGAGAGAAGATTGCTCCCTAGTTAGCCCACTCATTTATACAACATCTTTTTTTCATTATCATTTTTAATAATTTTGCAAAATTGATCATGAAATATGATCATTGTCATTAGTGGTTTAGTAGCATTCATTGACTTTTCCTTATGTGAAAATATTATCAAAGGCTTTTTATTTAATTGGCACATCAAAGTTTTGGAAGGTTTGGAAAAAAAAATTAGCAATTTTTTAAAAATTGCTTTATGTGTAGATTCTAAAAAAAAAGGAAAGATCATAATGATGTTAGGTATTCCATTATGAGAACATGAATTTCTTTGTAAACTTTGTTAATAGACATGTTATTTGAAAGATATGCTAGGATTATTGGTGGTAATAGATCTTAAATTATGAGAATATGTGTTAATAGATATGTTATTTGAAAGATATGCAAAGATAATTGAAGAGCTTGTTTTAGATTGTGAGAATATGAGTTTTCCTTGAAAGCTTTATCATCAAAAATGTCAATCTTTTGTCCAAAGAAATTGATTCTTTTGAAGAAAAAAGTGAAAGGGATAAACTTAGGATGGGGACTAATGAGGAAGAAACCTTCATAAACAATTCCAAAAAAGTATGAACAGTGATCAAGCCCGCCTATAGCCCTAGACAAGGTGCCTTACTTTGTCTTTGAATGTTGTGACATGGATATGGACTCAATGTTTCCCTCTTCTTTACAAGTAGTCATAGTGGAAAACCCCTATTGTGGGATAAATAGGCATCATGATTCAGACAATTCAACCTTAGAAAATGAAAACAATTTCTTTATCCAATTTAGAGGAAATTGGGTGTCTAGGATCTTCAAAACCTCCATCGGTGGTTGACACGTTCACTAGATGGAAAGATATCAGGAAGAAAAAAAGGAGAAAAATAAAAATATATTGTTCCTTTCATTATGCAACAAATCAATTCCAAAAGACAATGTGTATCTTTAGAATTGTAAAAGCACCCTATTAAGAAAAATGGTGTTGGTAGAGTAAAGTTTGTAATTGTAAGTTTAAGCTCAGGCAAAGGGTAATATAGAAATAAAAGTCAAACCCTGGATATAAGTATGGAGGGGTGTTATCTTTTGGTTGTTTTGAAATTTTTTTCAACTAGCTAGGAGAGAGTTTCATGGGATTTGAAGGACTTGTAGTCACCTAGACCCTTTGTTTATTTTTTACTTACATTTGGAGACCTTAGATTGGGTGTATGTTTGTCTTTGGATCAGTGCTAGGGAGGCACACTTCTTGATGTGGTAGTTGGCACATGTGGCATATTTGGCATCTTCTACAAGGGCACACTTATTGAGGAGGATATGCACTTGGCAAATGTGGAGTAACCACTTTGGAGGAGGGCATTAGATAGTGGGGGGCTATTGGAAGTTAACTAAACCATTTTAACATGTTGACCTATATCCCACCCATAGGAAGGAAAGGGAGTGGTGGTTGGTATGTGATTTTGTATCACCGTGTCTTTTATAAGTGATTGGGTGGGTAGCCACTTTGATGTTCCATTAGTGGAGTGTTATGATTTGTTCGAAGGGAGGAGTTCACTTAATTAACTATATATGGATGGAATGGGATATTTGATCGTGCCCTTCTTTCGTATCTAGTGTGTGCCTCGAGTAGAAACAAAAGAGTAGGTTCAAGCTTTGTCCTTCGTTCATCGCCAAGAGAAAGGACAAGAACCCAACACTAGGCAACTCCTTCTTTTGAACCCACCAAGAAAGAGAATTGGAGAATTGAAAAAATCTCTCAAGCATTATCTACCTATCTATCTAGTTAGTTAGAGTCTACTTTCTTTGTTCATTTCCTCCTTCCTCTTTTTATAATAGGAATCTTCATTGGGAACTTTGGTCTAGGAACATGTAACCACCTTACACAGTTTGAGGAGGAATGCTTGAGATGAGGAGCCATTAATTGGAGAGCACACCATCCTGGAGGAGGAGTTCTTGACATTTGGACACCTAGCTTGGAGGTTGCACCACTTTGGGGGTTTGCCAAACCCTTGTGTGACATGTGGATAGCTTGCTTTGATGAGCACTCCATTTGGGGCTTTGTTTGTTAACTTAGGCTAGGGTTTCTTGTGGACTTAGTCCATGTTTTATTGCCGGCCTCCCCCACCTTAGTCTATCTAAAGGGATGACAACAACTAGTTTGTATTGTAGAGATTGATAGTTGGTAATGATGCTAGTTATTTGAAGAATCTTGGAAGATCATGTATTACTCTTGTAACAAGGATTAGTGCTTGTGGGATACTAGTATTAGGGTTCATTGGCTTGTGAGATGCAAGTGTGCCAATCTCCTTGATAGCTTGTGTGATACAAGTGGGAGATATTGGGGTTTAAGAAATTGTGTGATGCTAGCTTGTTTGGAAGCTCCAAGGATTGGCTTGTAGTTCTTGGTGGGATGCCTTGCTTGGCCATTATATTGATAGTTAGGGTTTGTAGTGATCATGGATGGCCTAGCTAGGGTTTGGGATGCATTGAAGAGTCATTGGTTGGGATGTGATGAAAGGACTTGTTGTAACAACTCGGGATGAGCTAAGGTATTGTAATTTATCTTTATTACGGTGATATTAGAAGTGTGCCATTGTTGTCCTAAATTTGTGATTGCATATATGATTTTCAGTTTTGACTTTTCTTATGTATCGAGCAAGTTTCATGGATGTTTTAGTATGGTGATTTTTTAGGATAATGAGGATGAATGCTATGTTGTTTTAGCATGTTTAATGAAACCTTTGGGTCTAATTTGTTGATGTTATATTTGTAACTGTAGTAATTTTCAATCTATGTGTTGAGATAGAGCTTTCCCTAAGGGTTGTTGAAATGATCTATACTTCAATTCTTTGAGTTTTCCTAGAAACAATGTTAGATAAATTTGAAGTTATTTGCAACATTGTTGAAAAAAATAGTTTTAGCAATATGCTAGAAATTCTATGAAGTAACCCATAGCTTCATAGAAGTGAGGTGGAAATTTCAAATTGGGCGCATTTTCAATATTTCTAAAGGGGTCAACTAATTCATGTACATCTTCTAGTAGCATATGTATATTTGATGTTTGGAAAAAAAATGTTGAGAAAGAATATGAATTTTGGTGTTTTTATATACCAAAATAAACTTATACATAGTAATAATCATGCAATAATATTTATAATACAAGTATGGCGAAGCATTCAACATTGTGATTACTCTAGCTTGGCTCTTAATCAATTTTCTACTTTCTTAGTGAACTCATCTAATATATATTCTAACCATTTGTTTCAATGATTGATTGATAAATATAACACACAAGATTAGGATAAGAACTTTGGTGGAAAAGACCTCAAGCCATATTCTCAACACTTGTATTCATTTTAATGATACAAAAATAGATAATACAATAATGAAACCACCTCAATTTTCTCTCACATCAACACCTCATCAGGAGACAAGGTAGGAGGAGGAAAAATAGGAATCTAGAAACACACTTAGGATGACAACTATATCCTAGGATGTGAAATATGCAAAGGTGGTATACTAGGACTTCATGATTGTATATGGGTAAGAGGCTAGCATTCCCCCACTCAATCAGAAGTCTGAACAATAGTTTCGGAAATGCAACATAAACTGGTATCATCTTCAAGTCTTCATGCCAAAACTCTTGAGTTGAGTCCCAATGAAGAACTGCCTGAAAAACCACCAAATCTAGATGTTGAAAACGCGAAAAATCTCACTGTCTAATCATGTGAGCCAGAATGCTTGTAATTTGTTCACTGATGTGAACCCCAATATGATGAGAGCGAACCAAGAGAAGTGAATCAGTTGCAAGTTTGACACATCCCTGAAAATGCTTGACAACTTAATCAAATGCCATGATGCAAAGCAGAAGGATGCAACTGTCCTTTGCTATGTCGAATGACCATCCAGGTGAAAAAAATGTCCACATCATTTCTCTCAAAATCGTCATCCCAATCCTATATCAAGTGTATGATTCAGTTGCAAGTCATTGAACCATAATTATGTTGAAGTCTGCCATCAACTTCATACTGTAGTTTCCCATATGGAAATTTTTATGCCCATCTCACATATTTTTTGGCGAAACTTTCAGTCTAACAACCATCTTCGATTACATAATCAATTCCCCCCTTTCTCTGCTGAAAGGAGAGACCACAAGTGATTTCATGAACCATATTCACTTGATTTTTGAACTCCCCCCCTTAAGGTGCATGAGAGTATCATTGTTCGCTGCAAGATTCATCTTTACTTGGGATTGAATTATTTGTTAAGACTGAAATAATCAATTGGTTGTTGATGACCATTACCAAGGATCAATCCACTCATAGTGAATCTTTAATCTTGTAGGTTTTTTTCTCTTGGAACATTTATTTGATGCATGATTCTTCTTCCCACAATGTTGACAAGGATGGAGATCATAACATTGACTCTCCATGTGACCAACTTGATTGCAATGTTGGCATTTCCCATGTTGATGTTGAAATGGAACAAGTGAAGTTGAAACTTCTTGAAGTAATCTAGCATTGATGAAGTGGATTCGTTTGGAATAATCGGGAATATGAAAGGTAACTTCCTTGTCATATCCAAGTCATGTTTTGTGCTTGTTGTTTTTTATTTGTTCCCAAGGTCTGATGATGGGCTTGAAAAGAGTATGTTGAACCTTTTGGTTTGAAATCTATGGAAGTTGATTTATTGCA
>SNQJ01S0109184.1:0-10044 GCA_010110895.2 Picea sitchensis
AGGGGGAGGAAGAGTGTCAACTCTTCGGGCCGCGGAATTGTGAAGGTCCTGGTGGGCGACCGTGCTCGCGAGGGGCAGGGTAGCCGTCAAAAGTCCAAGTCGAATTCCTGGAGGATAACTATCCATTTGTTGATTTTTCTGTTGATTACATGTCATGTCAACACGTATTGAAACGGATTCACAACGGCAATGACGGTGGTCTTGTGAAACAAGATATAATGACAGAACCATTGGACAGCATGAACGGTTTCCAACGCAAGTTTTTCATCGTGGGAATAATTGAGTTCCGGTCCAACCAAGCCTCGGCTCAGGTAATAGATTATGTATTCTGAGAGCAAATCATCCTCCTAAACCAAGACCATGTCGATGGTCGACTCTGTAGTGGCCAAGTACAATAAGAAATATTTGTTATAATTGGGTGTTCGAAGCAAAGGGGTAGACGTGACGACACATTTCAATGCTTCAAAAGAGCGTTGAGCGGATTTGTCCCAATGAAAAGGAACACCCTTCTTCAGTAAATGCATGAAACCTTTTGTGATCTTGGCATATTTTGCGATGAAACACCGTAAGAAGTTCTCTTTTCCCTGAAAACTTTGAAGCTCGGGGATTGTGCATGGGGGAGGCCACTGAAATATCGCCTCAACATTTAGAGGATCGACCATGATCCTTGTTGTCGAAACTATGAAACCAAGAAGACAACCCGATGTAACGCAAAAACTACATTTGTTTGGATTCAAGTGAATCTAGTAGTAGCGACATCACTCAAAGATAAGTTGGAGGTGTGCTAGATGATCAGCTCTCTTATGAGATCATGATGCTAAATCATCAAGATAAGCTTGACTACGTGTTTGAGGTCGCGGAAATCAAAAGACATGGCTCACTGAAAAGTAGCTCCATCATTTTTCAGACCAGAAGGCATCTTTCGATAAGTGAATGTACCCCACGGACAAATGAAAGTGGTTTTGTGTTGGTCTTCGGGTTTGATCTGTATTTGATTATATTTCAAAAAACCATCCATGAAAGAAAAGGCCTCGCAACCTGGGCATTCATCGACTATCTGGTCAATAAATGGCATGGGGAAATTATCCTTTGGATAGGCTGTGTTCAAATCATGGAAGTCCATACATACGTGAATCGTACCCTGCTTTTTGTTGACTGGCATGGGATTTGACACCCATTGAGTCAATTGAATGGGGTAGATGAAACCAGCATTGAGTAGTTTCTCTACTTCATCCTTAATAGCTACTGCTTTCCTGGGATTAACTGGACAAAGCTTTTGTCAGACCAGCTTGGCATCAAGATATGTCATGATTTCATGTTCAAAAATTCTTGGATCTATGCCTGAAATTTCCTCGTAAGACCAGGCAAACATGTCACGGAATTATTTAAATAAATCTGTGTAGATTTGAATCTCCTCAGGGGAGCAATCTGCTCCGATGAAAATATTCTCCATGATGCCAGGGATTCTGGAGATATAAATAGGTATCATTTTAGTGATGGTTTCCATATTTCCTTCAATGTAAACAGCATGTGTAGCCAAAGGATTGATAGGACAATCCCTATCTACAGTCATATTCGGAGTGAATTCTCCTGCTTCAATTATTCTTAACTCTAGGAGAAAATAATATATGTGATGGAGATCATCCTAGGGTCTATCTGGACTAGTCATTGCCTCAATAATCACCACGTCTGAGGGCAAGACTAAGTCTAAAGAATCAGTATCAGCAAGGGAAACGTGAGCCCAAATAGGCTCGAGAACCGGATCTAACTCCTGTGCAGGAGTCGAATCGGGGTCGACGGAAGATTGTTGGACTATAGAGTACGCAACTTCTGTCATGGACAAAGGCATCGACATGCCATGGTGCCCTATCCATTCCATCATAATTGATGGGGAAGGAAGAGTCCACTAATCGTTAAATTAATTCATGCGAAACAATGATATTTGAAAGATTTCAGCCCTAGGCTGGTCGGGGACAACCGATATGTAATGGACATTGTCGGTCGGAGGCGGGTAATCGAAAGTACCCATCAAAGGTGGGCACAAACCAACCCCTACATTGACGATGTCGGGCTAAGGGTTATCAATCATCGAGACCATGGATACCCCCGATGAAGGGTCAGGACGGGAGAAGGATAACTGAACAATGGACACAATTCAGCCCTCGTGTGGAAACAATAAGACCCAAAAACATGTCATGACCATTGCTTGCATAGGATAGGTACAACTCCATCCTAACAAGAGATTTTAGTCAAGATACGCATCGACCACTTCAACCTCGATGCACATGGTCTAATTCCCCCATAACTGCATGGGGAAAGAGGGGATGATTCCATGTGGTTGGAATGAATGATCGTCGAAAGTGGTAAGAAGAGTAGGTGATGGAGAAAAAATGGGTTGTCCAATGGCCTTCCAACACGCCAAAGACATCACTCATGTCGAGGCACCCTCATCAAACATCATGTGGAAAATGTTACAAGTTAAAGTTTGTTTGGTGTAAGCCACTACTATATGAAACGCCACGTGGTAAGGAAGATGAGGTTTTAATTCAGTCATATCAAGCATGATCATTCCTAGATTACAAGTATCACCAGATCTTAAGGCATCTAATAGATCCTTTCTCTTGGAAGGGCAGCTCTGGAGGACTTCCAAAGCAAACATTGCACAAGGGTTTTGTGACAAACCCTCCACCACAGAGTAATTATAGGCAGCCCATGCATTTGGGTTGTGGAAATACTTCTTGAACGTACCTTTTGGGATGTGTGTCATTGTTTCTCCCAATGTCTTCTCAATCTGGAGAGGAAGAGATGGGTTTTCAGCTTCTTTACCCTTCTCAGAGGTGTTTGGAATTTTGTAGTCGTGGGTCCTAGTTTTTAAGTCAAATCTACCTTTCATCATGTACACATTCATGGACGAAGGATTACTCATAGACGGAGGGGGTCCCTGACTACCCCCTTCACGCTTGAAGAGGCTTGAGTTAAATTTTTCCCATGTGGAAATGGATTTGTTAACACGGAAAGTTGTTGATGTGCCAATAAATTTTGGGCCTCCGCAAGCTGAGGGCACTGGTGAGTCGGGTGGTCTTCCATGCAAAGATTACACAGATACTTCGACTTCTTCTTTTCTATGTTTCCCCATCCAACATTATTGGTAGTTTTCTTATCCCCCTTACCCTTATTTCATTGTTTCTTCTTTCTGTTACGCTACTAGGTGGCCTTTGGGTTTGTCGATTGCACACTGTGTAAATTGAAATTTCATAGGGGGAGCAGTTGAACAAGTGGTCTGGCTGGCCATTGTCTGTTGTATTGAAAATTGATGCAATTGATTCGCTAATCAGTGGGATTCGTTCGCGCTGAACCAAAAATACCATCGGCATGTGGTCAAGATCTATGTCTGTTCTTGTCAAGTATCGACCATTGTGCATCTGGAAAAACTTCATAAAGTAAACCAGATTGAGAGTAAATCAACTCTAGTTGTTGAGCTCTCATTATCGCTTCTTCTTCTTAAAAGACCCCCAAGGTTGTGACATCTTCAGATAATTGAGGTACCAAATACTTAAGGAACCACTCAAGCATGAATGCTGGTGGGATTGGTACTTTTATCAAACTTTTCTAGCGTCTCCATTCTTGGATGTGATATGAGATGTGGTCCACTTTTGTCTGCTCAAAGTTGGCCAGCAATTCGGTGTCGGTGTCGTATCTCATAGGTAATTGGAAATGGTTTAAGAAATCCATTACCAATTCATCGAAGGAAGAGTATCTTGAGTGGTAAAGCTCAATATACCATTTCACAGCACTCCCAATGAGAGTGTGTTGAAACAAACACAATTGGATGGATTCTTCTCTCAAAGACTTGGATGAGCACCATAAAAGAAAGGTAGTCACATGATCGCCTAGATCTTCATTAGGCTTAGCCTCAAACTTTGGAATGTTTGAAGGAAACTTAGTCGGCATAGAAGGCTAACGTGGATCATGATAGATGGGTTGTTGATTAATAACCTTGTAAAGTTTGGCAAGTGCAGAGTTTCCAAAAAACGTAATTTGGGTTGTTGATTATATCGAGGGAAGAAGGAGCCTAGAGTTTGGATGACACCAGGTTTCCAGGAAAAGTTGGGTTGTTGGCCAGGTTTCTGCTAATAACCATGGTTCTGACTAGCATATGGATTCTACGCTTATTGAGATGTCATCGGATGACTCCCATAATAGGATGTAAAGGTATGGGCTTGCGTCGCTTTCCAAGGATTTTGGGAAGGGTTGCCCCCTGCCGATCCGATAGGCATAGGTGGTGAGGCTTGCCTGGGGTTCCATTGGCTATGGAAGGGGTTTCCCCTGGTCGGCATCCCTAATAAGGGAACTGATCCCTGCCATGGATTCCAAAGTCCTTGTGAGGAAGGAATTCCTAAATTTTCCCCCTGTGCAGGAATAGTACCCTGCAGAGGATTTTGTTGTCCATAACTGGGGTTTCCCCCGGCTGAGACAGCAGCTGACAATAATGCATTGCTACCAAATGTGTTGACCAAAGAGAACAATGTTGATCCTACTGGCATGATATAAGAAGGAAGTCCTTGACTTCGTCCTCCAAATGAACTATAGTTTATGTCCGTCCCAGCGGAGTGTTATTGATCATCATCGAGCGAAGGGGATGAAGGAGGTATATGACCCCCTCCGTAAGGGAAATCATTATAGGGAGATGAAGTGCCCCCCATGGATCCTTGCGGAGGATATTTATATCTCCCTACCCCCAAACCCAAATTCTGTAGAGTGGAGTAGGAAAGGACAGAGTTTGTATCGAAGCCAGGCATCTTGTAGCATCTCGTATGAGAACGGAGGGTCTGTCTCACTCTGGGTGAAAGGAGTAGTGATCACCACCATAGATGAAAGTGAACCATTGCCTGAGGTAGAGAGGGTGGAGACCATGGTGGTCTAGACTGGTGATGATTGGTTAGGAGGTGGAACACCCCTTGTGATGACAGTCGTAGAGGGAGTACGATAATCCCCTAAATAAGTAGTAGCATTTGTCTCCATTGTTTCTTATGACACTACCTAACACTCGTAAGGTTTAACCTGTACGACGATGGGTACCGATATATCAGTTATCGAAAGGTTATAAGGACCAATATCCTCTACTCCAAGGTCGGTAATGGTTGGTTCCTCCGGAATCAAATGGTCTCCTCTTGGAGATGGGTCGGGCTCAATTTCCTGTGACCCGGACACCTCAAAAGACCCTTGTTGGTCTAATCTTCACCTTAACGGTGGAAGGGGTGGCTCCAAATTAACTGGTGGTAGCCCAAGAAGCCTTCGCAAGCAATGGATCTCTTGATCCTCCAAGGTGTGATAAGTACAACAACACACTAGGGCTTTCTATTAATGTTAAAAACCAGCACAAACTAGAAAAAGATCCTATGAGATAAGACAAGAAGATCACTAGCTAGTAGGAAGAGTAATTACACCAACCAACACTAGAGAAACTTACCAGTGCAAGTGAAACTCGAATATGGAAGCACCCTACGGGTATACTCTGCAAAGTGTGGCTCGATGTCTGCCCTGGGTACCGAGGTATACCCCCGTAGTCACATGTGTAAGTCACTAAGATAAAGACAACTAGGTTTCCACCGCACGAACAGTCACCAGGCAGGTACAGTCGACAGTCGGGTGGACCACAATGAGCAGGGTATCAAGCTCGAAACCTATCAAGGGTATCAAAATCAAGTGTTTCAGAATATGACTGAGGACCTCGAATGGATTCAATACCCATGAGGCTCCATGGAAAATGTGATCAATGGAATCCCAAGATAATCCCTCTACATGCATTCCCCACTATGCTTGGTCCGGCTTTGGAGGGGTTATCTCTACTACCTTTCCTTACGTGACCTCATGTTTAGCCCCTGCGTTAGAGGGGGGTCCCGGATAACTTTCACAGTTACTGGACTTTCAAGCACTCCCTAGCTTAGACTCTTATGTTTTTTTTTGTAGCCTTGAAGAGCTTCCTCTCCAATCTTAAATCAAGGCTCTAGCCTAGACTAAATTGATGGACTCTTCAAACATAAAGTCTAATAACTTTTAATTAAGTGTTAATTTTAGTGGTTGTCTTCAGTCAAAAGGAACAGAAATGAAACTAGTGATGTTCTTTGATAGACGAAAGAGAAGAGCATAAGATGAAACTGAAAACAAGCTACTTCTTTCTTCACAAATAAAGATTTGCCAATTTAAACTCTTTAAGCAAACTTTTTGTAACTACTTTTCTCAAATATTTGAAAAGAAAAAATTAAAACAAGATTGTGCTCGACTATGAGCTACTTAATTTCCTAAGCATTCAAGTAAAGAACTTAAGAAAAAAAAAATTCCTTGGTAAATGAAGCAACTAACCTAACTACTTTACCAAACAAAGAAATGAAAGATTTTTTTTTTATTGTTTTATACTTCAAAAAAAGAAATTTGAAAATGAATTCTTTTCTTTTCTTCTAAAGAAAAAAAGGGAAAAATGAAAACAAGTCAAGATCAAGAAATGAATTCAGGCCCAAATGCAAATCGCAGGGAGTCACTAACAATACCAAACAGGTAGATCAAAGCAGACTCACAAAATTGTCTAAAAACCCTATCAAAGAAAACACAAGAAATCTTTTGATGAAAAGAAAGTTGTGCTGAGGTCAGACCTAGGCTACAGACTGTTATAACAGAGACCAGGGTTAGATCAATAAAATCCCTGAGAAGAGTGACTTCTGACAGGGAAGAGGATGACTGCCTCTTTAAAAAAAAAAAGTCTCAACACAGGCACGCTACTAACACTTCAGCAGCCAACGTATGTACATGGGATTTCCAAAGGCAGGGTGCATATGCACATGTGAAAGCCCACTACAGGCCGTGTACACCTCTGTAAATTCTCAAAAGATGAAAACCAGCAATCAAGAAAAGGCAGGGAGTACTGGTATGGAAGACCCGCATCCCTTAAAGACACATAAGCTTACAGAAACTCAAAAACAGTGAGTAAATTGATTCAAAAACACCCAAATAAATATCCCCAAAGACCCTAGAGGCTTCTCAGTATGGTCACCAATTCTACTATAATGGGCAAAACCCCTCTACGGACTACTCTAGGGTTCTAAAATGTATGCATATATAACCGTCTAAAGTCTCCTACTTTTTATCAACTACCCCGACGTTATCCCACAATCATACATAAAATACTAAGTATAGGGATCCGATAGGCATACCTTAAACTCCACATCTGGTGTCGATCCCTTTTCGATTGGTTGTTTCCCGACTACAAGTCTACTCCCAAGGTTGACCTACATTCACCAAAATACAAAAAAGAAACTACAAGCATGCATTCTACATGTGGATTAGTGGGTTAGACATCATAATCAATAAATGAAAACAAATCATAAAGATTTAAGACGTCATTTGGTGGGATGGAAAAATTAATTATTTATATTAATCTGTTAGGGTCCTAACCTGCACATAGGTAGAACAATATATTCGGATGTAATAAAGGTCAATATTAATAAGGAATTTCAATAAAATAGAATAAGGCGGATGTAAGAAGACCTAATAGAAGATTCCGCTTCTAGAATGAGCTTCCTCTAGATGCTTCTTTTTAGTATAAATAGGAGTCGAGAGTATGAGAACCCTAGCTTGGATATTATTATAATAGAGCTCTGCTCAACTGAAGGTTTCCCCTCGAAGAGGCCCGTGAACATTGCTTTCAAATTCAAAGTGTTATTTATGTTGTTGTTCTTATATCATTTCAGTGTTATTGTGGTGAATGTTCTGGTTATATTATTGTTATTCTTCCATTACTAGCATTTTATTTCAGTTCTACATACATTTTATATCTAGTATATTACAAGTGGTATCAGAGAACTTTCCTCAGCAGAAAATGTTGGTTAAATTTTTTTTCAAGGTAGAAACGTATTATGGTGTCTTTAAACCACAGAGATCTGTCGTTACATGCATAAACCCACGGTTGAGGGATTCATACACGCATAAAATACAATTGGTACTTAAGCACACATATGTTGGCCACCCTTGTAATCCTTGTTGGTACCCCTTTGAGTGGTAGCACATTAGAAAGCACCTGTGTAGGATCGGCCTAGATTACCTAAAACCCTCTTTAAATAAACTGATCGGTCGTCTGATTACTATAGTGTCACCAAGAATAGCACTTGGGAAGATACTCTCTAGTACCTGGGTAGTCGGGTAGTATGGCTAAGGGTATGGTCTATCCTCCTTAGTTAGTTCCCTAAGATATTGGTTCGAGTAATACTGTTGGACCCCACATGTATATCAGAGAGCTATAGCATAGGGAAAACCCTTTTCTGTAGAACCCTTGGGGACAAAAACATAAACAAATTAAAACAGACAAGATATATTGTCGCGCAACTGTGTTCAGGTTGCCAAGTAAATACACATTTTTTTTGGTTAAGCATTTGGGCTTTTCCTCTCTACAGTATTCTTCAGACCGGAGTATAACTCAGTAAAAAAGTCTGGAAATTTTTTCACCATTATTTCAGACCTATTCAATTGGATTCATCTCTTCGTCCTTATCACATTCATCCATATCATTTTTTTGGCAAACATTTTTTACCCCGCCCACCCCNATGGCCCATACTCGTAGCCAAGACTTGGAAGCTCACTTCAAAACCTTGCAATATGGTCTCATTGAGACCCAACAAGAAGTGAAACAACTCAGTGCCAATGTTGTCGACATCAATACAACCATGCAGTCCTCAATGAATGAAATCAAACAAGACCTCACCACCCAGCTTGAATCAGTATTTTCGACACTCTACACCAAACTGTATACCCCTATAGATAACCCTTCCTCTTACTCATCCCCACATATTGAAGGTGACCATTCCTCTCATTCCCATACCTTGCAGAACCATCACTTTCAACGTGACCTATGCCTTCCGCGGGTGGATGTGACCAAATTTGATGGCTCTGACCCCACTGTTTGGGTAACCCGAATGGAACATTACTTCTCTTTATACAGAATTACAGATGACTTGGCCAAACTCCTGTATGGTGTTCTCCATCTAGATCAATAATGTTGGCAATGGTGGCAATGGAGAAAAAATTCTCGTCAAGGTTATATTGCTTGGACACAATTTGTGGCGGAGATTTATGAACGCTTTGACACTAACACCAACCATTTGGGCCATTTGACAAAGCTAAAATAATTAGGAATAGTGGAATACTTTATAGCTACCTTTGAGAGTCTGGCTTTCAGAACAGAGGGCATGTCTGATGCCTTTTTCCGAGAGTGTTTTATCAACGGCCTTAAGGATGAAATTTGGGCCTATGTCTTCATGGCTCAGCCTGAGAGTTGGGTGGAGGCTACCAAAAGAGCTAAATAAGCACAACATGTTGTATCTTCTCAAAACCGCAAACCTTCCTTCATCCCTCACCCTAAACCAGTAAATCCCACTACTCCCTCTGCTCCACTAAAGATCCAAAAATTGACCCGGGCTGAAATGGCTGAACACCAACTCAAAGGCCTTTGTTATAACTGTGATGACAAATATTTCTCGAGCCACAAGTGTAAAGAACAAAAGATTTGTATGGCCATCTCTGAGGAGATTTCATAATAAGATGAAGAAACTCCCTATGTGTCTGAGTTACCTGAATCCACTGACATAACCCCTCCCTCGGACCCTCCTATAGTAGAACCAGTCATTTCCCTCAATGCTCTCACTAGATTCTCTGCTCCCCAAACCCTCAAGCTAATCGGTTACATCAAGCATAGGAAGGTAATCATTCTGGTTGATAGTGGCAGCACCCATAATTTTATTCATTTCCACATGGCCCAAGAAATTCATTGTTACATCCATGTCGTCAATAATTTCCAAATCATGATTGCCAATGGTGGTTCCATGAAATGTGAAGGGTGTTTTGAAAATGTGTGTCTCCAAATTGGTGACTACCACTTGAAATCCCATATGTTTGCTATCAACATGGGAGGTTGTGACATTGTGCTGGGTGCAGACTGGCTAAGGAATTTGGGTCCCATTCTCATGGATTTTAAATACTTAACCATGCAATTCGACC